>APFE030316838.1:95864-111372 GCA_000404065.3 Pinus taeda | reverse complement strand
GGGGGCTCGAGGGTAGCGCCCCCGAAGCTAAAAACAGATGTAAATTTGCCTTGTAAAAGTATAGTATTTTCTAGTCAATCTGAGCCGTTCATTAGGCGGATAATCTGACGGTAGAACTTATGTTTAGTTTATGGTTTTTTGCCCTAGAAGGCAACCCCTCTTTTGTATGAGGGCATTGTATTTTGAGGCGGCGATAGAAGTGTATTCTGTGTGTGAGCGGGAAACAGAGAGGTGAGACTGTGAGAGAAAACAGAGGATATTACAGCGGCTTTGCTGTAGGTTGTGTCTCTTCATTTTGCTGGATAATAGAAAGGGAGGACTGGCTGTTCGAGGTGGACGTAGCCCAAACTGGGTGAACCACGTATATCTGTGTCTCTCTTGTTTTGTGCGTTTTCTGTGTTTTCTGCAATATTTTATGTGTTCCATTGCTCCGTAATATATAATTTTCTAACAATATCCTCTAGCACAGCCAAGCCTGCCGATGATCAAAACTAATAAGTATCCTGTGTCATATCTTACTAACAATATCAGATCTCCATTGACTGTACAAAAGGCTTTAGATTTTAAAGATCAAATAGAAGATGATGCCATCAACAACTTCATTAGTCAAACTGAATCTAGAACGCACACACAGTGTTTTATGATAGAAGTAGCGTTTGATAGCGAGCTAGAAGAAGACCATTTAAAAGATCCACATGACCAAACAATACCAGTGACTGTTGTTGCCAATAGTAAAGTAGTGGAAATTGAACCTGGTAAGACTCTAAATATCAACGCCAACCTTACACTAGATCAAGAAACAAAGCTTGTTAATCTGTTACGAAAATATAAGGGACCATTTGCGTGGGATTACCTTGACATGAAGGGGATTGATCCTCAATTATGCACCCACCACATCTATATAGAAAAGGATGCAAGACTTGTTTGTCAGCCCCAAAGAAGACTTAACCCCCATCTAAAAGAGGTAGTAAAAGCTGAACTTCAGAAACTTTTAGATGTTAATTTTATCTACCCCATCTCTGAAAGTAAATGGGTCTCTCCCTTGGTGGTGGTACCAAAGAAAAATGGAAAATGGAGTATTTGCGTGGATTACAGGGAGTTAAACAAGGCCACATAGAAGGATCACTTTACTCTCCCATTTATAGATCAAGTATTGGACACTTTGGCAGGAAAGAAATTTTTTCTTTTCTGGACGGCTTCAGCGGATATAACCAAATCCAAATTGCCCCTAAAGACCAGGATAAAACTACCTTTACTTGCCCTTGGGGGACGTTTGCCTATCGAGTACTACCCTTCGGCCTATGTAATGCCCCTCCTACATTCAAAAGGGCTGTCCTCAGTATCTTTGCAGATCTAATAAATGATGGACTTGAGGTGTACATGGATGACTTTACACCATACATAGATGATTTTGACCCAGCTCTAGATACCTTGGAAAAAGTTCTACAACGTTGTATCGCTACCAGACTTTGCCTGAGCCACGAAAAATGTTACATGATGATGACAGAAGGGCTCATTCTAGGGCACTATATTTCAGCAGCTGGCATCCAAGTAGACCCTGCTAAAATTCAGATTCTTTTGCTCATCCCTACCCCCACTACTCAAACAGAGGTACGCAGTTTTCTTGGGTTTTCTGGATATTACAGACGATTTATAGAACATTACTCACGTATTGCTGCACCTCTATACGCTCTAACTGGTAACGTTGATTTCTTGTGGACAGAGAAATGTGACCAGGCTTTTAAGGAATTGAAGAAGCTTGTATCAACAGCCCCAGTCCTCCGAGGACCAAACTGGAATTTGCCATTCCAAATCTCATCTGATGCCTCGGATACAGCAATTGGTGCAGTCTTGGGGAAAGAAGAGGATAAGAAACCATATGCTATCTACTATATCAGCAAAAACTTATCCCCTGCCGAACTCAATTATACTGTCACTGAAAAGGAATTCCTGGTTGTAATACATGCTGTTAACAAATTTAGACATTATATCACAGGCTACCCCGTTGTGTTATATACCGATCATTCTGCTATCAAATATTTAGCAAATAAACCTGTTACGAATGCTAGAATAACCAGATGGTTGATCTTATTGCAGGAGTTCGATATCACAATCAAGGACCAACCTGGCAAGGAGAACCCTGTAGCAGATTTTCTCTCACGAATACCGAAGTCAATTGAAACAGCAGCAGTAGAAGATCAATTTCCTGATGAGCACCTGTTTGTTGTTGTTGTTCGAACACCCTAGTATGCTAACGTCGCTAATTACCTTGCGGTAGGTAAGCTACCAAAACACTTAACCCCTCACGAACGTAAGCAGATTGTTCAGAAGAGCACTCGATTTTCGTTGATTGGAAGCCATTTGTTCCATACAGGGGCAGATATGCAAATCAAGAGGTGTATTCGAGAAGACGAGATCTTTGACATTTTAAAAGCTTGCCATGACGGACCATGCGGGGGACACTTTGCTGAAAAGAGAACAGCACATAAAGTATTGCAGACAGGATACTATTTGCCTACAATTTTCAAAGATGCGAAAAAATTTGCACAAGCCTGTGACAGCTGCCAGCGAGCAGGGAAACCTGGTCAAGCCGATGAAATGCCTCTGAGACCACAATTGGTCATTGAGCCATTTGAACGATGGGCTCTCGACTTCGTCAGGCCCATTAATCCACCATCAAATCAGAGGACATACATTCTAGTGGCGACAGACTATGTTACTAAATGGGTTGAGGCTGAATCATTGCTTAAGGCTACAGAAGACTCTGTAATACAATTCTTGTTCCATTTGTTTGTACATTATGGACTTCCGAGAGAACTAATCACAGATGGTGGACCACAATTTGTTGGAAATAAATTAGCTGCAACACTTAACAAGTATCATGTCCAACATAAGATCACTACCCCATACCATCCACAGGCAAATGGGCAAGTAGAAAGTAGTAATAAGGTAATAGAATCAATCTTAACAAAAACCATTGCATCGCATAGGCGTGATTGGGCCGCTCAACTACCTGAGGCACTTTGGGCCTATAGAACCACATGGAGAAGTACTACAGGCTATTCACCTTATCAATTAGTGTTTGGAAAACAACCAATCTTCCCCATAGAATTCGAAATCCAAACGCTACGAACTGCACAGGAAGTCGGCCTAGATCTGAGTGAGGCGCAAATCAATCGATTACAGCAGATTAATGAATTGGACGAAATTAGGCTCTCTGCATTACAAAACACATCATTAATTCAACAGCAGCGAGCTAAATGGCATGATGCACTTATCAAGAATAAATTCTTTCATGAAGGAGACTGGGCTCTGTTATACGACTCTTGGTTTCAGGACTTCCCGGGGAAACTCCAGGCGCGATGGTTAGGACCATACGAAATCCAGAAGGTACATGACAATGGGACCCTTACCCTGATCACAATTGACGGTTCTGGATATGCATTCAAAGTAAATGGCCACCAAGTTCATCTCTATCGAAAGCCACTCACTCGGGAATCATTCTGTCAGCAGCTACGACAAGATAATGATTTGGAAATTTTAGGAGGGGAAGCAAAATCTTCCTCACCTATAACTTAAGCAATTCATTTTTTTCATAACTTGTACATAACATCCTGTATATATGTTTTTTTTATTTTCTGTGCATTCTAAGTATTTTTGTTGTTCCACTTGTGTGTTTTTGCTGTTCCTTTGCGAAAAGGAACAGCACTGGTGTTTTTGTTGTTCCTTTTCAATAGAAACAGCATTTGTGTAATTTCGTTTTTCCTTTTCAAAAGGAACAGCATTTGTGTGATTTTGATGTTCCTTGTCAAAAGGAACAGCATTTGTGTGTTTTTGCTGTTCATTTTCAAAAGGAACAGCATTGGTGTGTTTTTGTTGTTCCTTTTCAAAAGGAACAGCATTTGTGTGATTTTGTTGTTCCTTTTCAAAAGGAACAGCGTTTGCGTGTTTTGCTGTTCCTTTGTGAAAAGGAACAGCACTTGTGAGATTTTGTTGTTCCTTTTCAAAAGGAACAGCACTTGTGTGTCTTTGTTGTTCCTTTGCGAAAAGGAACAGCACTTGTGTGATTTTGTTGTTCCTTTGCGAAAAGGAACAGCACTCGTGTGATTTTGCTGTTCCTTTGCGAAAAGGAACAACACTTGTGTGATTTTGTTGTTCCTTTGCGAAAAGGAATAGCACTCGTCTAATTTTGTTGTTCCTTTGCAAAAAGGAACAGCACTTGTGTGATTTTGCTGTTCCTTTGCGAAAAGGAACAGCACTTGGGTGTTTTTGTTGTTCCTTTGCGAACATCACTTGTGTGTTTTTGTTGTTCCTTTGCGAAAAGGAACAGCATTTGAGTGTTCTGCTGGTCCTTTTTCAAAAGGAACAACACTTGAATGTGTCTGCTATTCCTTTTCAAAAAGAACAGCATTTGAGTGTCTTTGTTGTTCCTTTCTCAGAAGAAACAGCATTTGTGATTTTTCGTTGCTCCTCTCAAAGAAATAGTATCTTACGAATGGGTTCTTCTCTCAGGAATGCCATCGGCATGTTTTTGCCCTTATTGGGATGCTTTGCGACCATGGTCTCCTCAATCTTTTAGATACAGCAATGAATTTATGCGATGAACATAAACCATGATATACCGAAATCAGCACATCATAAATCACTATTACTATGAAGCCAGTATGCATAAGAGGACAAGAGGAGGGACATGAACTTTTCATCTTCGTTGTCATTGTCTTATTACCAAACCCTGGTTGGTGATTTTTATCATGACGATTTCCCTAAAAATATTTCTTGATTATTACTGAGGAGTAAGAACAAATGATTTATATCTGTCTGTTGGGATCATAAGACTTCTTCCACCATTCCCCGCTCTTAAGGAGTGCGGAACCACCCTTATGTGGAAATAAACAAAAAAAGAGAGGTGCTCTGCAAAAGAAAACAAAAACAAAATATGAAATTGTCAAATGCAGGATAGGGGGTCTCATTGAGAGCTAGCCTACCATGATCATAAGGAGGGAAGCGAAGTGGCATTCCCATTACAGCCACCACACCAGGGATATGGTCCGAAGGTAAATTAACAAGCAAACCTTGGAACAGGGGGTCTCATCACGAGCCGGCCTGACCACGTTTCACGCCTACCTTGTGAATGGCATTATGGCTATCTGGTTACCAAGCCAGCATAATGGCCTGCATTTTTGACAAAGCACTCTTCAATATATACACAAAGGATCATGGTTCCGGAGGGTGAAATAAACAACTCTGCCAAGGTTATGAACACATGTTGGCAGCAGAGCTCTGTTAATGGCATAGAAGTCGTAATACTTACACCAACAGGTATGATATTAAATCTTTTTGTCTCTTATATCCTTTGCATAAATCATATGTCACACCCCGATGTATATATCGCATGAATATTTATTACCACCAATCATGGCAACGGAACTGACAATGACTACTGGAGACTTCGTACATTTGACAGACGTCCAATCCCCCGGTTCCTCATTATGTCACGTAGGCTCTTATATAAAATGCGATCTACCTTTTTGCCTCGGTTTCGGCATCTCGTTGTTTTTCTAAAACATGGCATGATTCCATATGCTGTTCTTTATGATTTGACTTCCGACTGGCTGCTGCTCCTCTCTTTGACGGCTGGGGACAGCCTATCAGATCGCGAGGGGGAGGTAACCTCATTACTCCATGGATTAGGTGGCTACACACCATTCGAGCAAGATAATGTACGAAGGAATGGCATGGTTTAACGGTATGATGATTCCATTCTACGGAGATTGCCGTCCACGATCCTTTTTTCATTGCATGCTCTGTGATCTTTTCTAAAATTTGACAACGATCATCCTCTCTGCGTCGCAAACACCGCAAGCAGTTGCTGTTCCATTTCTGAGTAGAATCATGGGTGGAAAGACGGTCTGAAGTGAACCTCACAAGCTGACAGTCTCCGCTGCTGCTTGCAAAATCCTGGAAAACGCAGGATGGTTGAATTACTTCAGTCGTCTGCAAGAATCAAACGATGCAGTGGCGCTGGAATTCCTGCAGAATTTGCAGGAAAACTACTCCATAGTAGGAGGAAAGCGGATAGCAGTTACGAAGGATATCATCGCAGAAGTTTCAGGATTACCAGCTACTGGACCCATATGGACGCTGAAAAAGGAAAGATTACAAAAAGCTATGGAAATTTTCCAGGACGAAGGCCAAAGCTTGACAGTCAAAGGGAAAGGAGTTCTGCCAGCAACACTAGGGGAACCCTGGACCGAGCTCGCGAAGACAGTGCAAAGTTATATCACCTGCGAAGGGAGAAAAGACATGGTAAGGCCTCGTCACCTGAAACTTTTAGCTGTTTTAAAAGGAAAATGCTCTGTAAATCTCCCTGCACTTTTAAATTCGCTACTACATGACGCGGCCCGAAGCCTGAAGAAGGCCCAGCACATAAATGCAGTTGTTAGCCACCACGGACTGATTCGGTTGATAGTGAGCCACAGTCTCACCCAACAACAAAGCACTTGGGAGGAACTAATTGAAATAGTCGAGGGGGGATTGGCTGCACCACCCCCAAAACTTGAACAGTCCTCCAGCACGCCGGAACGACCAGAAAGACGCAAGGAGTCAGCAGCAGAAAGACATGCTACTTCAAAATGGAAACAACCCTCCGGTACGCCAGAACGACCAGAAGAACCCAGAGAACCTGCTGGCACACCCAACCAACCTGAAAGACCAAGGAAGTCAACCCGATTGGCTCGGATACGAGGAAGGCTGGAAAGGATTCAGGGAACCACGGCCCAGCCAATCGAAATTGCGGACGAACCTCCAGAACTAGAAGGAGGACCCTCCAAAGGAAATGTTGAGCAATTGGAGGCCGAGACTGACCAGCTGGGAGGAGAAATTGAAAAAGAAGATGAGCACTCTGAGGAAGAAATGGCCACCGAACAGAGCAACCAAGAAGATGAGCACTCTAAGGAAGAAGTGGTCACCGAACAGGGCAATCAAGAAGAAGAAATAGCACAGCCAGGGGGTAGCCCGTTGCAGGACCCTGCAGGTGAGGAGGAATTGGCAGCAGTTCTGGCCAATATGGGAGAATATGGCCAGCCCTTCAGCACACGAGGCATCCCTGACGATCCCGCAGAGGAAGAATTACCCGAGGAAATGCATGCAGAAAAGGCAGGGGAAGAAAACCTGCCTGGTTATGATAATGAAATGGAAGACAACAATCAGGGGCAATCTGTCCCTAGGATGCCGAAAGATATCCCAGATGAAGAAGGAGCGAGCTTAAGGACCAAACCCTCTGCCGAGGCAAAGGAAATTAAGAAATTAAGAAAGAAACAGCAGAGGTTGCTGGGCACTATATCCAGGCTCTGGCAGCAAATTCGAATTTTGAAAGCCAATTTGAGAATGCAAAAGACCGCAGGGAAAAGGAGGAGGACCACGGCAGCAAGAACCCCGAGGACAAGAACCCGTTTTGTTGGTCGAAACCCCATCAGGAGACCTACTGCCGAGGAACAGTCTGTTGTTCCAAATAATAATGAGGAACAGGGTGTTGTTCCAAATGACATGGAAGAACAAATGGAGGGACAGACTGTTGTTCCATCTGGCCCTGAAGAACGGATGGACATTCCAATGGAACAGCAAGAGGCTCCGATGGCAGGAGGACCACAGCAACCCTTTATTCGCGTTAAGAAAGAAACATAAAGCAAAGAGGTCTAAACAGAAGCACCACCCTCGGGGGTAATTCGGGTCCTAAACTCCAAGCAACGTAATAGAAAGGTCCAGGTTAAACTTCCAGCCTCTACGGCTTTGTGGAAAAAGGATCCAAAAACCAGGACCTTGCATAAAATGATGAAGGAAGCTCAGCAAGAATATGAGCAGCTGCGAGAGCAAACAGTCCCCAGGGAAAGATACGAAGAGCTACAACAGCAACTTCGGGACATTAGTCAGTCTGAGAGCCAGGCCTTTGAAGGATGGCAAAAGCAGCAGGAAAAGGTTGCTAAGGTAACTCGTCGATTAGATAGTGTTGTTAAGCAGATGGACACCGTGTGTTCCTTATATAATGACGTTTTGACTTGTAGGGCCCCTACTAAAAATTATGCTTTAGTTTTGCTTGAACGATATCTGAGATTAAAAATAAAAGCCGTTAGGGCCAGAGCACCTATCCACATCAACACTGTTAATGATTTTATAGACTATTGCAAGCACTATGGAGTTAAGGTTCAAAGGTTATTATGCGAGTTTTACCTGCACAACCTTGTGCTAGACTAGGAAACTGATTTAAATCCAGGCCCTTTTGTTGGCGATATACAATTCCAAGCCTTTATCTCATTTGGGGTTAATCAGCTGAACTGGCTCAAAGCTTACAACACCTTCCAGAGACAAGAGAATAGCCTAGATTTATGGGTACGAGCTGAACCTAGAGACCCAGTGACGCTATGGAGAGAGCATAGGAGTTTTATGAGGATCCCAGGTGTCATTGAGATATTAGGACCCATGCACGAAGACTTGATCCGAAATAGTCTGGAATATTTCCTGACTATTAAAGACCTTGCCATCGATGCTGCAAAATTTCGATACCGGACCTCTAACCCAAACATCCAGCTCAGGGAACCATTCAAATATGAGAATTTTGAGCTGGCTGCCAGCCGATTGAGCCTCTATGGGGAACGAATTCTGCGAGCAGGGCCATCCTAGTTGGGGTATCGATTTCGCAGTCCAATTATTTGGCACCCTACACCCGGATATCATGCCTTGTATGAGATGCCTGTAGATCAAATAGATCAGTTCTTTGATGATCTAGTTGCTCATCACGGTTGTCGGCCTCCTCGCGAGATCCCTTCTCTGGCCTATTCTCTCACCACCTTGCATGTCAACTATAATGTTTTCATGAGGCCATGAAACAAGGTAAGCAGGGGGGTGTGTGGAGCACTTGGAAGGTATGCTTTTGACAAGCAATCTAGTGGTTTTTCAATAATAATTCTAACCTTTTCTGCATTATGAATTCCAAGAAGATAAAGTATTATGATAAAATATGCAAAAGTAGACAAAGGAAGCTCAAGTGCTAATAATTGACGTTTTTCTATGCAGGAAGACGTGGAAGCAAGGAATTTCCGTCCAAAAGCGAGAAGCAAAGGGAAAATAACTGTTGTCCCTCCAGCGGGGAACCGGATGCGAACAAGATCAAGCAAAATTAGAGCCGAATAGCCCAGGAAAAGAATGCAGGATACCGAGTCGGCAAACGCAAGAAAGAAAAGAGAAGAATTAAATGATTAGCGAATCCCTCAGGATCTTTGATCCTGAGGGATCGTTGCTTTAACTTATCTTTGATTATCTAGATACCTCCGTCATTTCTTTTATATAAAGGCACAGCGCCATCGAGCAAAGGGGACGACTATTTTTTAACTTTAAGTTTCAGAACAAACTTTGATCATTAAGTCTCACTGAGACCTGGTTTTGTTATACTTTTGTTGATGCGATTAATATAAAAGACTTGGTGTTCATTTCATCTCTGCGTCTGGAGTAACCTAAGGCAGTGTACCATTGGCAGCTAAGGGCCTGGCTCCGAAGGACACTTGCTTTTGTATCATTATACGGTGATTTGCGTGTGGTTTGTTTTTCTTTATTATTTAGTAATTTGATACATTCTTCATATGATATGCTATGCTCTGTTATAATCAATATCTGAATGATTTCTCCATATAATGTCTCAGCACTATACAATTGAATCTATTCAAGGTTGAATTGCATCTTTAATCAATTATTTATGTAACAGAATGATGGTATGAATGTTATTGTCACTGGATCCATGTGAAATGTTTTTTGGAAGACTTGAAAGCAGTGTTACTCTGTTTAGAAACATAGTCATATCATTCATTATCCTCAGATTGCTATAGTAGGATAGAACATGTACATACGGGTGATGGTTGCTGTTCCATAATTCGTCAAGGATTGCTGTTCCATTTTACTACTGTTCCATTTTATTACTGATGTTCCATTTTACTGTTGTTCCATTTTATTACTGTTGTTCCATTCTACTGCTGTTCCATTTACTGTTGTTCCATTTCCAGTTTGTTGTTCCATTTTACTTTATGTCGTTTCATTTACCTGCCTTTGTTGTTTTGGTGTGAGAGAAGGCCTAAGGCTGTAGTGAGCCTCAGCAAGACACTACTTAGCTCCCAGACCTATAAGTCCATGCTCTAATTCCCTTTCTTTATCAATTTTTAGAGGGATGGGTTATTGCTTCCGTACCCTTGACTGATCAATTGTCTTGTGTGATTCTATCTTTTGGGTTAGTTTAGTTATAGCTTAGCATCTGTTTTCTTTCGAATCTTTTGAACACTATACTACTGAGCATTACTTGGACAAATAGCCTCGGATTGAGCTACTCTTTGCAATAACAAAACGTTCCCGGATTGACTTATTAATGTGGGATAATTAGAGGTGTGAGAGACCCTAGTTATAGCTCTACAACAGGATTGTGCAATTTTTGGGCCCAACAGTCTGTCAGTCATATTGTGCAATTTCTGGAGGAAAGGCTGGTTCCCCTCTGGAATTGCGCAATTTTCTGAGGGAGCTTCTTAGCCAATAGCTGGCCCAAGTCTGGAGTGGCAACCTATGAGGGTAGTGAAACAAACAATCATGCACAGGCTAGAAATTTGCTAAAAGAGTAATGAAGCTTATGTACTTGACAATGCAAGACATGTTGCTAGGGATGGTTGGTAAGGAGGCTCCAAAACAAAGCTAAGGAAAAATTTTGGAGGGTGGGTGTAGCTGCTACAACACTTGATGACACACTGGTATAACTCCAGCTCTCTGAATGAACCTTGTTCATGAAAAGCAAGTCTAACACCTCTGGAAGTATTGTTCAGCTCTCTGTTCATCTTGGTTTCCACACTTTCTTGATTGTAAGATGTAGCAGCTGCCAAGCTCTTGGTCGGGTGACACACATTCCAAGCCAAGTCAACACATTTGTTTCGATTGGGGTGAGAGGTCTATGGGTGCACAAGCCTTATGGTCGTCTAAGTTTTAGTTTCATCTTTGGTGTTGCTCTGCTGCTAGCAGGCTTGGACAGTACCCAGGCGGAGTCACTCAGGAACACAAGCATCGCTCCACTACCAGCGAGCCTATTTAGTGCCCTGGTGGAGTTATTTGCATCACCTCTCTGCACAGGAAGCCTTTATCTTCTTTCGCCTTATTCATTTTTCATTTTTTTCAAAAATTTTCACTTTTTCATTTTTTCATTTTTCGTAACTGTGCATAACACTCATTCATTTCAGAGGCAAAAGAGGGATCCTGACTTATTGAGAGAAGAAGAGGTTGTTCCTTAAGAGAAGTGGTTTATATATACCTCTGAAGTTCTTGTTAAGGTTTTCTCCCTCATCTTACTCTACTTGACTGAGTTGATAAGGATTAACCCAAAAACAACTGACTAGAGTAGGTGACACTAGTTAGCGTGCAAGCATTGTCTTTTCACCAAGGTTCACTTCGAACTAGATGTATTTTCCATCAACTTATCATGGACTGAAGATAACAAGTTCTTCATATATAGGCAAGATGACAGATAAATAAGTATTGATAACTACACAAGTCCTACTGTACTTTACCCATCTTGTTTCAAGAGTCGCACAGGGTTTCATGCAAAACTAACCTACGAACATAAACAAGTAAAAAAACAACAAAACAACACAAAAGAAGAAGTAAAAGCATAATAAAAGCAAGTAAGAAAACAAGCGAGAAAAAAAATAAACATGCAAAGTAAGAAGCAAACATGCATGCAAGAAAACAAACCTGATGAGCCCCAGAATTGGGTAACTTATTGGGCTCATTTTTCCTAACTGTTCTTCGTCAATCCACCATTTTCATAGTTTATGCATGTTTTTTGAGTATATTTATGTTAGTTTAATGAATGAGAAAAGTCACTTGACCAAGAAGGCTAACACATGGTTATTGCAGATTTTTGGACAAATTTTGGACCAAGGCCAAGCAATTATGAGCCAAATGACAGCCAAGCATGAAGGAAAAAGGGTGAGGATTCATAGGAAGGGTGCCTCCTGCATTAAATGGCCCCTTCCTCAAAATCTCCACCCTCAGCTTGGAGTTCAGCAGACCACCGAAAAGGATTCCCAAGGGCAGCCAAGCAGTTTTGTGTAAAGTGACTGATCACTGGCAGTTTGAGCAGTCGAGCCCCTTGAGTTAAGAAGGGCTGTTGGAGACCCTCGTAGTGCATAAATAGGAAGGCTTCCAGCCTTCGTAGGTTACTTTTTGAACAGTTGTATTTTGCACTATAGTGTTGTTAGTTTCTCAGCTCATTTTGTAGCTTTTGCTGTACAACTTTATTTGTGACATGGTTATTTTTGAGTAATGGGAAGAAGTTTCATTTGGAACCAGTTCTGAGCTTTTTCTTAGGAGCCTATAGCTCTTGGGGTTGGGCCCAGCCCAAGTGCCAAGGCTTCCTTTGTGTACTGTTATTTGTTTTTAGTGTCTTTGCAAAATAATTTCCGTTAAGTAGATTAAAATCTTGCTTGGTTACCTAGATCATTGTTGATGATTAAAAAGGCTTTCCATGGTCAAATTTATTTGATAGGTTAATAACAGAGAAGATCTTCATAAAAAGGCTATCAAGCACCTCTGATATCACCTCTCCCTTAGTGGGACCATGAGCTGGAACCAAGGTGTCCTTGCTGCCACCAAAAACATTGTCTTTTCTTCATCATGCAATTATTAGTGTTAGATTCTCATTTGCAGAAGTTGATACCAGTTGTGGTTACATGCTCAAGTTCATGATTGCTTAGTTTTCATTTTCACATGATTTCGTTGCAAATAAATTTCTATTCACTTTCTTTGTTGTTATTTAGGTCATATTAGGTTAAAGTAGCTAGGTCCTTGATTTTTCAAGTCTTTGTTTGTTCAGTTTGAGAAATAACTTACAGAGCACCTGTAATACCTCTCTATCTATCCATACTCCATCAATCCCACCTGCTCCATCCCTCTAACTCGGATTGTTGCCTTACATTTGCCACATTCTCTCGCTTTTCCCTAATTTCCATATTTTTGTGCAACATTACTCTACCCCTCCTTGAACAAATCCAACCATCCTCACCACTCCTAAACTCCCTCCACCAAGTCCTGGACCTCCTCACACCCTTATCTCACCTCCATACCCACTTCTTCACCTTTATTCCTCCATCAACCCTCCAAAATTCCCTTTCGGAACATCCTGTAGAACATCTTGTAGAAATTACAGAACATCCTGTAGAACCCCTGCAGACTTCCTGTAGAAGCTCATGAAAGCGGTTTATTCACATCTGAACATTGTGAAACTCTCTGGAAGGGTGCTAGGGACCCCTTAGGCCCTCTTCTAACCTTCCCAACCTCCTACAAGCATTTCCTTTCGCCAATCCACCTCTGCACAATCAAAAATAGTTAAAGCACATGCATGATAATTATGACAACTTACTCAAAAGTACAAAAAGATGTTTTTTTCCAGATTTTACTGTAGAAGTAGATTAGTCACATGCATTTTACCTTCCTATAAGTCAATGGCATCTCTTTCAATAGCTTTCATCCTCTTTCTTGCATCAGTAGGGCTAGCTAGTAAAATTAGGGTTTGCTAGGGTTTGCATTTCCTTTCAGCTTTTCAATTTCTTTCTGCAAGTAGATTAGCCTCCTTTGAGTTAGCATTCATCCATCAGTTAAAAAGCTTCTTCTAAGAGCTCATAGAAGTTGGCTTAAGCTCATAGCGGACTTGTGCCAGCTGACCAAGTGACAGCTGCGGCAAGAGCTAGTACTTGTGCATACAGAACCGTCGCTTCCAAGTTTGTTACGAACTACCGGTTTCATAAAAGTAAATAAGGGAGTCCCAGGAGTTGCAGCATTATTGCTGCAATACTAGAGCCCACCATCTTTTTTGCGCCATTTCCAGGGAAGCATTAGAGTATTTGTGATTGCTGCTTTTCTTCTATTTTCTACTACAACGTTCTGCTAAGTAGTTTATTTCATTTCCATTCTGCAATTTCATTTCCGCAAAAGTAGATTATACATTTCCTGCTTTCCTAGACTAGCATTTCAATTTTGCAAGCGTAGATTAGCATTTCAATTCCGCAATCTCAATTCTGCAAGCGTAGCCTAGCATTTCATTCCTGCAAATTCATTTCAGCAAAATAGATTAGTCCTTTCCTACTTTCATTTCAATTCCGCATTTTCATTTCAGCAAGATAGATTTTAGTTAGTTGCAGTTCAATCTATTTCAGTTTTACAGGTACAAACAGAGAAAAAAAAAAAGCAACCAAAAATCTTTCATTTCATGCCTCATAGGAATAGAGACAATACCAGAAAATTCTTACCCAACACCCCCACCACATCACTGAGTCACCCTTCTCTCTTCTTTGGTGGCAGTGGTCCAGAAGAACCTATAGGTGAACCTCCAAAGATATACAAAGATCCTGTAATAGAAGAAGAGTGAGAGAACATTCCTCTTGAGACCATGGCTGAACACAGAAATGGTATAGGAGATGAGGAGAGAATAGAAGGTGCCTTTCCCATCCGGGAGACCAATGGGGACATGAAAATGAAAAACATAAGTCCCTCAGCCTTACCTCACTTCCATGGATTGACCACTGAATACCCTGATACCTTCCTGTTTGAGTTTGTTGTCCTTTGTCCAACCTATGACTATGTCGAGGACAAGAAAAAGTTGAAACTTTTTCCTTCTACCCTCAAGGATGCAGCACTACGCTGGTTCATGGGGTTACCTAGAAACAGTATCACAACTTGGGCTCAGATGCAGCAAGCCTTTAACAACAAATACCAGGACTACTGTAGGTCAAAGGAAACAAAGGAAGAGATCTTTCGGATGACCATGGGAAGTGATGAGTCTCTAGAAGACTACGAGGAAAGGTTCCAACTTAGCTATAAATGGGCCAGGTGCACACTTGACCCTGAATCTCTGAAGCTGGTTCTGCTCCGAGGAGTCCCTGAAGACCTTCTAGATACCCTCCATTTTCTAGCTGGAGGAGACATCTACCAACTGCCTTTTGAGGACATAAAGACTGTGTTTAGAAACCATTCTAGGGCAGCCCGGAAAAGAGGTAGGGCGAATCCACTTTCAGCTAGTGCCACCTTCTCCAAGCATGAGTTTACTAATCAAATGGAAGACCTCAAAGGTGAGATGAGACAGACCATTGCCATGCAACTAGATACTTTCTGAATCCAACAAAAGAAAGAGGAAGCTGAGAGGGCTTTAGCCATTTTCTGTCCCAGATGTACGAGGAAGCACCCTAAGAACGAGTTTCCATTGCACTCAATAGAGGTATGTTTCGTTTTTGAGGAAGACCACCCCACCAACCAATGCCGAACCTTACCCAGACTTAAAGCCATGTACCAAGGGACTGAGGCAGCCACTGAACCACTCTACTTCCTCAACCAAAGGAGGCCGCATGGGCCCAGACCCTACTAGCAGGGATGCAAGGGACATCCCAAGCTTATTATAGCCCCAACCAATCTGCTCATATACCTTCTTGGGGTCCCC
>APFE030316838.1:76125-89576 GCA_000404065.3 Pinus taeda | reverse complement strand
AAGTCTTTGACATCCTCCTAACCTGTCACGATGGGCCCTGTGGAGGCCACTTTGCAGCAAAAAGGACTACCTTCAAAATTCTACAGGCAGGCTACTATTGGCCTACTCTTCATCAAGATCTCAGAAGATACATCAGCCAGTGTGACCGATGTCAGAGGATGGGGAAACCGACTCCAAGGGATGAAATGCCCCTCCAACCTCAAGTGACCTTCGAGCCATTTGAGAATTGGGGCATGGATTTTGTGGGTCCTATCAACCCTCCTTCAAAGCAAAGGTCTTACATCATTGTGTGCACCGACTACCTGACAAAGTGGGCAGAAACAAAGGCAATCAAGGCAGTGACAGAAGAAAAAGTGGCTGAATTTTTAAGGGAAAATATCTTCTACAAGTTTGGCTACCCAAGAGAGTTAGTCACCGATCAAGGAAGCCAGTTCACCTCTAACATGATTAAAGACCTGCTCGCTCATCACAAGATCAAGAACAGAACTTCCACCCCATATCACCCACAAGCAAATGGGCAGGTGGAAGTCACTAATAGAGCGTTGGAAGAGATTTTGACTAAGGTGGTGAGCAGCAGTAGAAAGGATTGGGCAGATCGCCTAGTTGAGGCCACCTGGAACTACAACACCACTTGGAAAACTACAATAGGTTTCACACCTTATGAGCTGGTCTATGGGAAGAAAGCTTTGTTGTCCATAGAGTTCGAGTACAACACATTGAGTGGCAGCTCAGCTGGACTTAGATCTCATCCATGCACAACGTGAAATATTACTGCAGCTGAATGGATTAGATGAACAGAGAATGTAGGCCCTCCTCCACTAAGAAGTAGTTCAACTCCAGAGGAAGATATGGCATGACCGGCACCTTAATGAAAAGCAATTCCAATCAGGAGATTGGGCGCTGCTGTATGAATCAAGATATAAGGATTTCAAAGGGAAGCTGAGGACAAGATGGTTAGCACCATATACAGTGGAAAGATGCAACGACAATGGTTCAGTCCTTATCAGGACCATTAATGAAGAAGCCATCCCCATGCTTGTCAATAAGCATCGATTGAAAATCTACGGGAAACCACTTTCGAGGCAGGAGTTCATTGAAACTTTGGACAAATCGGTGCTGGTAGTGGAAGGGCCCTGTCTCTATTCCACCCACACTTTGATCATAAAAAAAAAAATGGAATAAAAAGATCCTTGGGTGAAAACCTCTTCGAGGCACCCAGGGCAGACAGTGAGGGTGAAAACCTCATGGAGGCGTCCCAGTTGTCTCTCAAAAAAAAAAAATATGGAATAAAAATATCCTTGGGTGAAAACCTCTTCGAGGCATCCAGGGTAGTCAGTGAGGGTGAAAACCTCATGGAGGCGCCCCAGCTGTCTCTCATAAAAAAAAACAGGCCTAATCTCTGTGAAATAATTGCAGGTTGCAGGGAATACATTGCAGGTAAGGAGGGTCGAGAAAAACAAGGATAGGGGTCTGTACTAGGCTACAGACACTCCCTCCATGACCACTTGCCTTTCCTAGGATTTGATCACATTCAGGTTGAGATTCCACCTTCTACAGGAAGTTTTGGGCTTTCTACAAGAAGTTTTGTATTTCTACAGGAAACATCCTGTAGAACCTTCGGGCGAGCCAAATTCAATTTTGGAAGGGAATCTGAAGGTTGGAATCTGTTTGGCCTACAACCACCCCTGTTTCCACCCATCACCATATGGCACCCTGTTCCATCTCTTTACACCTCCGTCACCCACCTCGTTATGTGTTCCTGCACAGTCATATAAGAAACCATGTTTTCCTCAGATTGACAGACTAGAATTTTTAGTGACAAGTCAATAACAAAGTCGCACTCGCCCTACCCATCCAAGCTCCATCTAGACTCTACATCAACGAATCCCTCGTCAGCAATATAGCCCTGCTCGTTTAGCCTGAATCCCAAGAGGAGAAGCAGCTACAAGACATCCTACAGGAATCCTGTAGTTGCTGATCCCTCTGGAACACATACTCTAGAGGCAGGGACAGTCAAAATCAACACAAGGAACATGCAAAAGGCTCCTCTTGGACGTGAGAACATCCCCAGCAGCCAAAACCAAACAGAACCTGGGCATGTAGCATTGACAACCGAAGGATCGAGTTCCAAAACCCGTGCATATAGCATCAACAAATCAAGGAATGGGTTCTAACACCCGTGCATGAGGCAGCAGCAAGCGAAGCAGTGGTTCCAAGACCCGAAGTCTGCATAACACGTCCACGGCCACGCAAGTTAGTGTCTAAACTCATTCGTCAATTCCATAAACTATATTTCGAAAACTACATGTCTGTGAAAATGGTTCGGATTGAACGAGATCGATGGCCAGTTAACTGGCCACCCTCAACTAGTTACATAGCTTCGTGGGATCAGAACAAGCTCAGTTACGTTCAAAACTGTCGACGAGATGTGCAGCCGACACGTGTGGGGTGTCCAGTCGGGGAAAATCGTCGGGACTGGCAGTGGTGGCGACGGTTAATGGCAGAGGGGAGGTGATGGCTGTCAGGCACACGCAGAGAAATGATGGTCGTGATGTTGGATTAACGGTTCAATCCAGCCACCTCACCCCCTCGCTACGAATTGTGCTGCAGTTAAAAAAATGCTCGACTGAATACTCTCACCACCCGCTATTCATTTGCACTTGCAACGTCCTCAGCCGAAGTACGTGTCCTCTGCTTCCAGAATCTGTTAACCCGTCATCCTCCACCAAGCTTTTCGGCCTGTTTCAAAAATCTCCCGCGTACTGGGCTCGTTCAGAGGCGCAATGGCATCCTACAGAAACCGGCAAGAGTTCTATAGGAAGAGGCTCTACAGGAAGTATAGCACAGTTCTCTGGAGCAGGGAAGCCTGGACTTTTCTTTGTCGAATTTGGAGTTCCAAGAGAGGTAGGCTCGAAAACACTCTTCCATGCATGGTATGTTTTGAAAAGGTGGTGAATTGAACTGTCTTGAATTGGAGAGTCAGAGACAAGTCTGCCTATGAGTTGAAAATAGCAGTTTGCCTGTGTGTTGCACGGAATTTCTCAGTCGTTTCTGCGTCAAAACTCTCCTCCACAGTTCTTGTTAACAAAATTCTCCTGTAGGAAAGACACAACTGTGAGGGGTAGCCTGTGTATGAAGAATGTGAATTTACATGGTTGTATGTATGCTGGGGATGAAAATTGAGCTCTGTACTCTATCTGGGGAAACCCAATTTTTCCTTTCATAAACAGACAGCCGAGTTTTGGGCAGCAACAGCCTTAAAACCAGGGAATTGGTGCAAATTAAAATTTAAACACCCGAGAGATCCTTTCTTGAAGTTCAAAGGAGGAAACCATAACCAGCATTCCCTTTTCTGATCAGAGCATAAAACATAGCACTCTCACCATGGCAGGGGGGTTTATTAGGAAAGAACCCTTGGATCCCAGTAAATTGCGTGAGCATCCTGAGGTGGTGAACCTCTTCACCCGGGCCAATTGGATGACCTTTTGTGACAAAATTCAGGGTCATGATGATGAGATAACAGAGGAATTTTTAATGTCCCTACAACCTAAATCAAAGACCTAGGCCACAGTGAATTTTAGAGGGTTGACCCTAAAGCTTACCCCTGATCTCATTAGTCAAGTTACTAGTCTTCCATTAGGGATACCTTGGAGCAAAGAAGAGAGGTCACTAGGCCAAGCAGCCAAGAAAGCATTCTTTCTACCCGAGGAACATCCTACAGAAGACAAGAACGAGGTCCAAAGAGCTAGCTTACATCCTCTTTGGAGCGAAGTTAGTTTCCAAATCATGAAATACATTACCTATGAAGGGAGGTTCAGCATTGTCTATGGCTATCATTTCAGGTTGCTGAGTGAACTAAGACATGGAATGGATTTACCTACAGAAAAGAAGTTGAGCAACCCCTATTTTCTTCTGCAATCATTAATTGAATGTGGCACAAAATTGAAGGAAGGGACACCTGATCAGTTAGTCCATCATGGGCTCATTAAACTTTTAGTGGAAGATGCCCTCCACACCTACACTGTCCCCCTCCCTTGGGATATTTTCCGAAACATGTCCAGAGATGACGATATTCGAATTCTAGCTGAGGAGCTCACCTCATCTAGCAGTGAAGAAGGGGAACACACTGAAGTAGGAGAGAATGCTAGTGGTAAAGAAACACAGGGCAAACAAACACAAAAAGGACAAAAAGAGGAACGGGGAAAGGGCCAAATTGCTGAGCCTAAAACTGTGGGAGGAACAACGGCACAAACACCCAGGGAAAAATGATTGCAGAGTAGAGTAGAGAGGACTGAAAAAGTCCAAATAAAGGAGGGCACAGCCAAGGCAACCACACAGAAATTAAAAGGAAAGACACATCCATCCAAGCAGACCGAAACAGTTGGCACAGGACTTTTTATAGGAAGCATGAAAACAGTTTGCACAGGACTTTCTACAAGAAGCATGAAAACAGTTGACACAGGACTTTCTATAGGAAGCATGAAAACAGATCAGCAAAAGGAGAAATCACCTGAGATTTTGGCCAGGGAGGCAGCAGCTGTGCTGGATGCCTTAAGAAAATCTCCAAAACAAAAAGGGAAGCGAAAAAGGGAGCCTTCCATGTACTTTAAGGCAAGAAGGAGCACGCGGATAAAAGCTGGCAGACCCTAGCCACAGTCAAAGGAGCCAATTACGATTGAGGGCACCATAGCTAAGCAAAAGGAAAAGTCTCCTTCAAAGGCATCCATCACCTATGAACGAGGAAGCCCGAAAACATCCACCTGGAGAGAAAGGATTAAAATGATGGACACAAAGACATCTCTACAGGAAGCTAAGACAGTTCTACAAGAAACGCTGGCTAAACTAAAGGAGACCAAGGAATTGGAAGAAAAGACAGCTAAATCATCACAGGAGGAAGAAAAGGCTGAGAAAATTTTAGAACCAAGCCCCCGGCCTAGCTTGGGCTCCTACTATAACCTGTTAGAGGCCAGAAAGATAATTCCCCAAAAATTCACGGTGCCACTTTTCTTTGCACTAGAAGAAGAGAGAGTGAGGACCCACACTTGGATGAAAATCGCCAAGTCCAAGGGTGTGGCAGACATAGGTCCCCTGGAAGAACAACTCAAGGAGGCAAGAAAGGAATTGGCTATGGTAAGGCATGAGAAAAGCAGTCAGTGGGCCAAGCTACAGGAAGAAAACGGGCTGCTAAAACAGCAGCTATAGCTACAGGGACACTATAAGGAAGACAGGCCCCACATCTTGGGAGAACAGCGGCAACAGGAAAAGCCCACAACAGACAAAGAAACCCCTGATGAACAGCAAAGAAGAGATGGGCTGCAGGCTGAAATTGAGGCACTAACTAGACAGCTACAGGAGAAGGAATTGCAAGCAGCACAAGAGATACAGTCTCTAAGGCAACAGGTACAAGAGAAGGAAGCCCAACTGGCCTGCATGGCCAGCTGGGTAGTAGAGGCCATGAAGTGTAGGCAACCTTCCAAATCATATGCCTTATACCTTAAGGATCAATGATTGCAGTTCCAGATTAACACCTTGGCCCAAAGGGGCACCACTCCATTTCAAAACTACCATCAATTCATGGCTTTATGTGACAGTAGCTCATCAGAGGACAAGGCCAAATTATCAAAGTTCTACCTACACAACTTGGCCCTTCCCAACATGAATTTTTGGGACCCCAACGCTGCGGTAGGAGATGTGCAACTTATGGCCATGGCCTCTTGGCTAAATCATGAAGAAAAGAGAGTAGCAGAGGTCAAGAATGTTATGGACAGGGAACTAAGGGAACCACTAATGATCATAGCAGAGCTAGAGGATCCCTCGGCATTAATATATGCCCACCAGCACATGGCCAATAACTCTTAGGCCCTACCAGATTACATTGAATGACAAGCTCAAGCCGTAGCCCATTTTGAGGACATGGAGAGACTGTTGGGGGATAACTGTGTTCATGCTTGCACACGGAGGTGGAACACACTGTCCCACAGCCTAAAAATAAGAGAATACCACTCCCCAACAAGGATGAGGGAGGCCTTGTCAAGAGTACCCCTCTACAAACAGTCCATGCAGAATCTTCAAGACAACTGGATCGGCCTAAAGTTCAGTCCTCCCTTGCTTTTGGGTTGCTGGAAGGAGTCAAAGAAGAGGAGGAACACAGACAGTGGGAAGAAGTGGAAAGAAAAGCAGGATTTCATGACCGTGAAGAAGATATCACCTTGGAGGCCTGGGATGGGAGAGAGGTGGTCAAGGCATTCAAGGATGATGAGCTGGATTAGTTGCTCAGAGGATGAGCAACCGATTCAGCAGGGGGGTGATGATGAGCCCCGAAATTGGGTAACTTATTGGGCTCATTTTTCCTAACTGTTCTTCGTCAATCCACCATTTTTCATAGTTTATGCATGTTTTTTGAGTATATTTATGTTATTTGAATGAATGAGAATAGTCACTTGACCAAGAAGGCTAACACGTGGTTATTGCAGATTTTTGGACAAATTTTGGACCAAGACCAAGCAATTATGAGCCAGATGATAGCCAAGCATGAAGGAACAAGGGTGAGAATTCATAGGAAGGGTGCCTCCTGCATTAAATGGCCCCTTCCTCGAAATCTCCACCCTCAGCTCAGAGTTCAGCAGGCCACCGAAAAGGATTCCCAAGGGGAGCCAAGCAGTTTTGTGTAAAGTGACTGATCACTGTCAATTTGAGCAGCTGAGACCCTTGAGTTAAGGAGGGCTGTTGGAGACCCTCATAGTGCATAAATAGGAAGGCTTCCAGCCTTCGTAGGTTACTTTTTGAACAGTTGTATTTTGAACTATAGTGTTGTTAGTTTCTCAGCTCATTTTGTAGCTTCTGTTGTACAACTTTCTTTATGACATGGTTATTTTTTAGTAATGGAAGCAGTTTCATTTGGCACCAGTTCTAAGCTTTTTTTTAGGAGCCTGTAGCTCTTGGTGTTGGGCCCAACCCAAGTTCCAAGGCTTCCTTTGTGTACTGTTATTTGTTTTAGTGTCTTTGCAAAATAATTTCCGTTAAGTAGATTAAAATCTTGCTTGGTTACCTAGATCATTGTTGATGATTAAAAAGGCTTTTCATGTTCAGATTGATTTGATAGGTTAATAATAGAGAAGATATTCAGAAAAAGGCTATCAAGCACCTCTGATCTCACCTCTCCCTTAGTGGGACCATGAGATGGGACCAAGGTGTCCTTGCTGCCACCAAAAACATTGTCTTTGCTTCATCATGCAATTATTAGTGTTAGATTCTCATTTGCAGAAGTTGATACCAGTTGTGGTTACATGCTCAAGTTTATGATTGCTTAGTTTGCATAGCTATTTCACATGATTTCGTTGCAAATAAATTTCTGTTCACTTTCTTTGCTGTTATTTAAGTCAGATTAAGTTAAAGTAGCTAGGTCCTTAATTTTCCGAGTCTTTGTTTGTTCAGTTTGAGAAATAACTTGCAGAGCACCTGTAATACCTCTCTATCTACTCGTACTCCATCAACCCCACTTACTCCATCCCTCTAACTTGGATTCTTTCCTTACATTTGCCACATTCTCTCGCTTTGCCCTAATTTCCATATTTTTGTGCAACATTGATCTACCCCTCCTTGAACAAATCCAACCATCCTCACCACTCCTCATCTCTCTCCACCAAAAACTGGACCTCCTCACACCCTTATCTCACCTCCATACCCACTTCTTCACCTTTGTTCCTCCATCAACCCTCCAAAATTCCCTTTCGGAACATCCTGTAGAAATTACAGAACATCCTGTAGAACCCCTGCAGACTTCCTGTAGAAGCTCATGAAAGTGGTTTCTTCATATCTGAACACTATGAAACTCTCTGGAAGGGTGCTAGGGACCCCTTAGGCCCTCTTCTAACCTTCCCAACCTCCTGCAAGCATTTCCTTTCACCAATCCACCTCTACACAGTCAAAAACAGTTAAAGCACATGCATGATAATTCTGACAACTTACTCAAAGGTACAAAAAGATGTTTTTTTCCAGATTTTACTGTAGAAGTAGCTTAGTCACATGCATTTTACCTTCCTAGAAGTCAATGGCATCTCTTTCAATAGCTTCCATCCTCTTTCTTGCATCAGTAGGGCTAGCTAGTAAAATTAGGGTTTGCTAGGGTTTGCATTTCCTTTCACCTTTTCAGTTTCTTTCTGCAAGTAGATTAGCCTCCTTTGAGTTAGCATTCATCCATCAGTTAAAAAGATTCTTCTAAGAGTTCATAGAAGTCGGCTTAAGCTCCTAGCGAACTTGTGCCAGCTGACCAAGTGACAGCCGCAGCAAGAGCTAGTACTTGTGCATACAGCACCGTCGCTTCCAAGTTTGTTATGAACTACTGGGTTGATAAAAGTAAAGAAGGGAGTCCCAGGAGTTGCAGCATTATTTCTACAATACTAGAGCCCACCAAAACCGAAAGCAAACACTACTCCTACTCCTAAGCTAACGGTGCATGGGTCTGCTCACGTGAACTGATACTTCAAATGTAGCCACCGTCACATTGGTCGACCGATGTTGGTGAAGGCATGGTTCGCGAAAAACACAGTTGTGTGAACTAGCAAACATGAAAGATATAACAATGAATACAAACACACTCTGAGTTTAAATGTGTCCACAGAACATAAGTGAGTGCAAGTGCGTGACATGAAATATGTGGACTTGCAATGGTGTTGTGTGACACTGCGTGCAGCTATTAAGCATATGCATACTCTTGTCTGTGACATGCAAGCAAATGAAATAAACAAAGACAACTTATGTAGTGCACGTGTGCTCACTATGTAAGATTGCTCCAATGCATGAGCGATGGGATCGTGTCGTTCGAGTGGAGGAAGCATAATCTCTGTGTGAGATTCATCTTCAATGCATAAAGATGAGTGATGAGGAGGCTTGGGTGTTTCAACGATTTCCTAATCAGAAGTGAAACCAACCTCAGGATAGCGAGGGTCTAACATAACCATCATCTCAGGCTGAAGTGCCTCGATATTCTATGGGGTTTTGACTTCGCTGACAGATAGATCATCATAAACAGGTGGCTTAGAAAAATCAACTGTGATAGAATCATCATCGTGATTGAATATGGGGGTAAATAGATCACAACATCTACGATCAAAAAAATCAATGATTTCATCAACATCCTCATGATCTGATGAATCAAACAAAGGGGTAGATGAGAAGTGGAAAATTTCACCCTCTATGTTTTGGGAAAAAGAAGATGAAAAGTTAAGTGGATTTTCAACAAATAATTTTTCCTCTCCATTGTCGGATGATGGACTAACATCTGGTGTGTTCTGCGAATGATCAACAATGGGTGCATACGTAGATGGAAATACACATGCGAAATCATGGATGGAAGAATCACCAAAGATGTTAGGAAAACACGGAGGAGGCTCGGACAGAAGGGAGTCATCCTTCGTTGAGGGTTGATGCTCAAGCTCCTAGTCATACTCTTCATGAATAATAGTGCAGGTTGGTTGTGCAACACCAACTCCGTCAATGGCTTGATCCTCATTCACAACAAGTGTAGAATCTAGAATGAAAGAACACAAGACAGTGAAATCCAGAGGATCAGCGGAACACGAATACGGAAGTTGAGATAAAATAGGCATGTGAGAACCCATGGGCTTCACAACCAAATCTACTCAAAAATTGAGAGAAGTGATGTTGGGAAGGTGTGACAGTTGAACATATGTGTGTGCTTGTTCTGCCACATCACTTTGTAGTGGTGGAGTTGTTTGATGAGGGGACGGGGGATAGTCACTTGTGACAGCGACCGTGTTTGTTTGTGATTGCGCAACTCCATCACCGAAGTATGTTGAGCGAGGATTGGGCTTAAACTTTCTTTTAGGATTAACAGATTTGGTAAGCCATTACTCAAATCTTTCAATGAGATACTATAATTTCATCTAACTTTTTGGAGCTTGAGACTACAACACACGGAAGCGGTCCCAAAATTCCATAGGCGATTCATGTGGGGCCTTCCGTTGTTGTAACAGTTTTTTGTCAAGAGGTTCTAGATCGAAATTATGAAAAGTAGATTCAATGAGATCACAGAACTTCTCAAGTGAGTGCATGTTGTCGAGAGGCAGACTCCAGCACCACCATTGTGGGGATTCGTGAAGTGTGTATGCAAGTAGCAAGGTTGACCTCTTCTGCATAGAACTCATCTGCATCCTCAAGGAATGCATAGAATTCTTCTAAGTAATCAGGCCATGCTACTTCGCCTTCACCATCATATGCCAATTTGGACAAGAGATAAAAAAAACTCCTTCATGATGTTGAGAGGTTCGGCATGCGAAAGACATCACAGAGGGATGAGTCCGATAGAATCCATGATAGATATGCAAAGGTTCAAAATAGGATGAGAGGACACATCTTGTCATATGACCCTCCTTCTAGTGCCAGAAATGTTGATAGTTTTTCGAATTTGTTACCGGAGAACCCACAGTATGACCGTTTTTATGCCAACGTTTCAAATCCCAAATGGGATCCATCATCAGGACTTATGAATGATGATAGAAGATGAGCTGCACTAGAGAAATAAATACTAATGAGAAAAGAATTTTAGGATCAGCATACAGTCAGCTGGACCTGCCAACATGTCAGGGGATCTCCCTGGTAAGAAGTCCCAACTAGAGCTCAGACCGTTTAGTGTAAGAGTCCTATTAGTGGGTCGTACGGTATTGCCTTGACCACGGCTGTGCACAAAGGCAAGTAAGATGTCCCTGTTGGTAGCAAGGGTGTGACATGTACAATAAACCAAGGAAAGTGCATGAATGATTCTAACATGTGAAAATTCAAGTGAGTGCGCCCCTTGGAAACCTATGAAAGCACGCCGCTAATAAGGGAACACACGAGTGAATATGAATGACAAACTTGAAATCAAGTAAGCTAAAAATCCAAAGTGATGGTTAAACCAATAGCACATTTCAGTAAGATTCATACATACATATACAGAAAGAGTCTATACACACATGCGTAAACAAACAGATACATATATCATTAAAGTAAACAAGATAGTTGAAATACAATAACAACGTATGCATGAAACGTGTTTGTTGTGTTATATTAAGAAGTGAAAGTTCCAATCATACAGTAAAACCATGACTGACCACTAGTCCTATAGCGGAATGTTACAGTCACTGTCACCTACTCCTCCAAAGATATGTACTAGCTCTGCACTGTGGAGAATCCAAGGCTCATTACAATATTCTCCAAACTTTCTCTAAGATACTCCTATCGGAAGCTTGGCTGACCAAAAGCTTGTACAATGAGTTATGAGGGAATATATATAGCAAAGGGTAGAGATGACCCTTGACATTTCCCTTTGTGGTTGTTCACCTACCCTCATGACTCTTCAACTACTCTATGACTATTACATTCAGCTATTGACACTTGAACTTCCACTTGACAAGATGTTACATACAATCTACACATGTACCCATGTGAGACAAAATAGGCTTGAGCAAGACATGCAAGACATCATTGTGACTCGAACAACTATGGCAAGACCAACTCTTCGACACCCTCACGATGGTCGATGGTAGTGAACTGATGCCAAGCTTGATAGCCTGTGATGGTGTTCGCATATTCTGTGGTGACATCTTTTTGGAAACAAACTCTTACCTTTGTTGCATCCGGGTACACTACTCTAGATCCTCTCTCCAACTCGTCTAATAACATGTGCATCATTGCCTTGAGTGCGGGCGGACTAGAAAAATACTGATACATGGTATCTGCACTAGTTTCCAAGTCTCCGTTGGTGGCTATGCACATCAACTCGTCAAAGTACGAGCCAAACTCCATTCAGACTTGTGCCTTTGTCTTTGCCTTGGTGAGTGTCCCAATAGATGGGATTGCATGTACGTACACAACAACATCCATGCTTCTAAATACTCGTGCATGGGAATCCTGCAAACTAGTGATGAGTTGTGGGAGTTCTTCATAGTTCCGAATCTGACTCTGGATATGTGCCTTCAGCAAGACCACTCTAGGCTTCATCATCTTAGGTAAGTGTAATGGGGCTCCCTTGTATCTCATTGTCCATGTTTTCATGTGGTCAACAACAGTATACATGTTTGACAAGATACGTGAAGCATTTTCTATATTTTGATCTTGTTATTATTGGGTATATCTATTATTTCTCATATATTCTGGTATCAGAGCTACAACAAGTGGTATCAGAGCACTTTCTTGGGCAAAAAAGTGGAGAATTTTTTTTACTTTTTGCAGGATTTCGGGGGCGTCGAGTTTATAGATCAGATCTGTATGTTTTGGTCTAATATATGCAAAATCTAATTGTATATCTGGATTCTATGTGAAAAAATACCCGATTTCAAAAAAACAATCGGCTGAATCGGAGTCCGGATGAAGGAGATATTGTTGATTTAAAAATCAATGGGGTTGCAGATAATTTTTCAGGGCAGCGAGTTTGCGGCACAGATCTGGACGTCCTGGTGCAAGATTTGCAAAATCTAATTGTATATCTGGATTCTTTGTGAAAAATACCCAATTTCAAAAAAAAATTCAGTTGAATCAAAGCCCGGATGAGGGAGATATCGCTGATTTAAAATCAGCTCTTTTTTGCAGAAATTTTGGTGACGGCGGGAGAGTTGCAGTGCAAATCTGAAATTCTAGTGCCTGGATCAGAATTTCTATCACATGGCCAGATGCAGAATGGTTGTTCCATTTCCAAAAACAGGTCATAACAGGGATTCTGAGCAATATTGACGAAATTGTGACCATTTCAAATTTTCGCCAATTTTTTTCGTGATGGTGGCCCTAGGTCAGAATTTCAGGGACTTGTATAAATTTGATGACTCTCATCCAGCCAAATGGCTAGCACAAATGGAGAAATATTTTATATTGAATTGCATCATGGATGATGAGACTCAGTTGAGTGTGGGAAAAATGTACTTGGACAATGAAAGATGGCAATGGTGGATATGGTGGCAATGGCATCAAAGTTGCTATCGAAGGCCCTTGACTTGGGACACATTCACAAAAGATATTATGGACCACTTTGACCATAAAGCTAATCTTGTGGATAAGCTCACACAGATAGACACACAACCTAGCAAAGATTTTATTTTAAAGAAGGAAACCAATGAACCTAAAGGGTTATTTTCTGCTGGTATCTCCTTATTGCAGGTTCATGAATTGATTCAAAAAGAGAAGATCATTGTTTCTATAAATCCTAGTTGCAAGCATAATTTCATCAATGTTAATTTGGAAAAAAAATTGCAAATTCCAGCAAAACACATTGAACACACACAGGTGGATGGTGAGGATGTTCAAGTGTATAAGGATTTGAATATTTCTATGGATAAGTATGTGTTGCATGGTGATTTTTATACTTTAGAGATGGATACTATGGATGTTGTTTTGGGATATCCTTGGATGGAATCAGTGGGTACTATCAATATTAATGTGCAGAAGAAATTCCTGAAGCT
>APFE030316838.1:43987-72738 GCA_000404065.3 Pinus taeda | reverse complement strand
GTTGAAGCAGGCACCACGTGCTTGGTACACACGAATAGACAACTATTTCACAGGACTTGGATTCTCCAAGAGCGAGGCGGATCCTAACCTATACCAGATTGTGGTGGAGGGTAAGTTGCTTATCATTGTACTGTATGTTGATGATTTGATTCTAACGGGTGATGAGCTGTTGATACTGTCATGCAAGAAGGATTTTGCTACAGAGTTTGAGATGAAGGACTTGGGCCTCCTTCACTATTTCCTAGGATTGGAAATATGGCAGCACAGTGGTGGACTGTTTGTTTCTCAGGGCAAGTATGCTCAGGAGATACTGGAGAAGTTCAACATGCGTGGCTGCAAGCCTGTTGATACTCCTCTTCCTGGAGGTTGGAGGAAGGAGGATGCCACTTCGGGAGAAGAAGTGGATGCCATTGTTTATCGACAGTTAGTGGGGTCGCTGATGTATTTGGTCAATACACGACCTGATATATGCTATGCAGTTAACCAGCTTTCACAAGCTATGGTTAAGCCTACCAAGTTCTTCTGGAAGGCGGGCAAGCATGTATTGCGCTACTTGAGAGGCACATCGGGATATGGTTTGTGGTACAGACAGGACATCAGGTACCATCATATCAGAGATTGTGTGCAGCGAAGGATCATGTTACTTTCGTACATGCCAACGGAGGATCAGGATGCTGATATTCTGACGAAGGCTCTCACCAGGAGCAAATTCGAGTACCACCGAGGCAGGATAGGGGTTGCTGATAATCCATATCTTGTCGAGAGGGAGTGTTGAGATTGCAACAAGATGATGGAGCTTAGTGAAAAGAGTCGCCTTCACTAAGTGCGCCCGCAGGCTATTTTTGGCGCAAGTCTATTTTTAGACTATGTCTATTTTTAGACATATGGATCATGTCTATGGATTGCAGGTTGCTGTTTATGGATGATTGATCAAGTTGGAAAAAATAGATGGACTTCTATTTTAGACCACAGCGGAGTGACTGCTCAGTCTAAATATAGAACAGTCAAATATTATTAGCTCATAATAATATTTAGACTATAAACTTTGTCTTATTCTCTTGGAGCACTTCAGGATGAGCTACGGATGTCGTACATGCAGATCCCAGAAGGAAATACGTGGTTACCTATGGGATGACTAATATTTGCATGCAGGACTTCAGTTAGAACTCAAGTGAGTTGAGTTTAGTGGACTGGAGGTGCAGTTGATGGAGTTGTGTTCAGTTTAGCTTTGTTAAACTGGTTGTATTTAGTCTAACTGGCGAATAGACTAGAGATGAGTTGGGTGAATTAGTTATTAATTAATTCACAAGTTATTAATTCATAATACAACTAATGAATACATCAGTTAACTCAGTTGCATGTCAGTGCATGTTCAGTTCAGCAGGGACAGGTGTTAGAGAATCAGATTGCTATCAGTTGTGACTATAGTTGTGCATCAGATCTTGCACAATCAAGGGATTGAGTATGCCAATGAATTTGCCCACATTGTAGCTTGTGCTCATGTTATTTAGCCAAGAAAATACGTGGTTGCCTTGGAATTATCATCAATTCTCGAGCAGGTATTGAGCAGCAAAGGCAGGCAAGCAGCAAAGTAGATTTGAGCCAGTGATTGATTCAGATCTGAGTTGTATTGTGTGTAACAGAGGTGGAGATACTTGTGAGAAGTATTATGCTGTGTAATGTTACATGACTCAATCATTAATATACATATAGTTGGGGTTTTTAGCGAGATGCTTTCCCTGGGATACATACTGTGTTAATGTGTGAATGCTCTTGATGTTTTATTGTTATTGATGCTGCTATATTGATGATCAACGTAGAGGAGCTTATGTATTGTGTCTGTTTTCTGCAATAGTACATGATCAAGATAATCTCTGTTGAATATGTGTTAAATTATTCAAAATTTCTCCCCCTGAAACAACTTGGCAAATGGATTCCTGGTTTTCAAGTAAAAACAAATTTCTTCTCTATGTATTTTTGTATCGTGTAGTAAAACAAAGGATCTTGTAGTTTTTTAGGACAAGAAGGAAAATGAGTGGTAGAATCTTGAGAATGATGGGTGTATGGTGAAAATAGATGAGAGTGATGGATTGGTATGGCCTTGGCCCTATTGGAGCATTTGATCGAAGTAGGAGAAAGTCAAAATTTGACTTCTTTTGACTAGGCTTGACCAATTTTCCTTTTGGTACCAACTTGTTCTTGTTGCTTGCAAATGTTGGAGAGTACATGCATGCATGGAGCAAGGATTCTTTTATTTTTTCTTCTAGGCCTACTAGTCGCCTCAATGAGGTTTTCAACTAGTACCTCTGCCTAGGCACCTCAAAGGAGGTTTTCACCTAGGATCTTCTTCTTTTTTCTCCTTTTTTCTTTTCTTTTCTTTTTTTTCAACCCATTGACCACCTCATGGAGGTTTTCAATCAATGAGCTAATCTGAGGTGCCTCCAAGGAGGTTTCCACCTAAGATTTCTATTTTCTTTCTCTTATTTTTCATTTTGTTTTTTGTTTTTCTTTTTTTGTTTTTGTTTTTCTTCTACCCTACCCTACTTGAAAAACAAAATCACTTTCAAGTATAAGAATACTTCCAATGGAGCCATGTGCACATCAAGATGATGGAAAAAATGATTTGTAGGCTTGAAATGTTTGCTTTGACATGTACCTGGACTTTAAAGACCAACTGATTTGACCTTGAAAGGATCAAGCATAGTTGAAGAAGAGAGTGATGCTCCATATTGTTGATTTTTTGGAACCAAACATCAATATAACTTTGATTTCCTTTGTTTTCTTCCTTATATAGATCATTCTTCATGTATTCTTCTGCCATGACCTTCAAAACTTCCTCTTTTTATTTATTGATATCTTGAATACATGGAGGATTTGATAGTAACCATGAGGGATATTTCTCGATCTCTAATTTTGATGTTTTCTCTTCATCAAGTGCAACCCATGATCATTTGGTCTTCTCATTTGAATCTTCTTCTTCTAGATGTGGTCCTTCAATGATATCAAGATAATATCTTTTTTTCAATCCTCTTCTTGAGCTATGGTGAATACCATTCATCTCAAGAGGAGATGTTTGGAAGTGTTGTACCTCAGCATTGTAAGTGGGCTGAGCTACTTCAATGTGTGGGTTTGGAAATGGTGGTACAGGTAGTTGAGTGGGACTGTATATTTGAGATGGATGTGGATGGGGTTGCGGTTGTGGTGGAGATGAATGGTAGGGATAAGATGGAGTTGGGTATAGAGGATATTGAGGAAAGAATTGAGGCTATTATGGATGGATCCCATAACTTCCTTGCCAACGTTGTTGCCAATATTGGTTTTGGGGTTGAGATGGCCAATGTTGCCAAGGAAAAGGTGTGTTCCAATTACTTTGAGGTGGATATGCATAACCTTCAAATTGTGAGTTAGTCTCTTGCATCATATCAGGTTGAATAGGCTACCATGGTTCTCTAGGAGCTACATAACATTACTGCATTGGAAATTGACTTTCTCCATTGTCCTCTTGCTGAAATTTCTTCAACTTCGGTAATGATGGACAATGTTTAACATCATGTGATTCTACAACTCAATTATCATCATTATATTTTCCTTCATCCTGCATTCTTAACATTTTTACTTGTTTTGTTAGATTGCTAAGAATTTTTGTTTTAAAATCATCAAACAAATTTCCAAGTTTAGCTTGACCTACCAATCTTGATGTGGATTTTCCTACTCTTTCTTTTCCTCTTGATATGTGTTTGCATGTTTCACAAGTTTCCTCAAATGATAATTGATATACATCACCTCTACTAATGAGATTAAGGAGATCAATCCACTCATCACTAACTACTCTAAGTAAGAGGGTTTTTGGTGTGTCTGATCCTAAATGATGTAGTTTTCCCCTCTTAAGATTATACATGAACCTCTCTATTAGACCTTCTAGTCTCTCATCTTCTCTTTGATTCATTTTAAAAATGTCTTCTTTAATATCATGATCTTTATATATTTCTATAAATATCTTTTTCATATCATTCCATGATCTTATTGAATTAGTCCCTAAACTCATGAACCATTTAAGAACTCCATCCTTCAATGTTGTTGAAAACAATCTCAGTTTTTGAGTTTTTAATAAGTAAACATAAGATCTACAAACAATCTCAAATTCAAAGAGAAAGGTTTCTAGATTCTCTGACATTAGACCATGAAATTTTTGAAGAAAATATGGAGGGATGTTCTTCATGTGCACACTACCATCAGTATCTTGAATGGGAAATCTGAGAGGATCTTCCTCATTGTCATCATCTCCATCCATTTCTTCTACATTCTTTGTCATCTTTTTCTTCTACCTGCAAAAGTGAATGGTGATGTGGCTCTGACTGCACCACGTGATCAATTAGGGGGGTGGGTTGGCATTGGATATTTATGTTTTTGTTTTTATGATTGAAAGAAAACTATAATTCAATGCACTTTTCTACTATTGAAATTAAATATGCCTAATGAAAATATTTTTGTTTTTGAAAAAATTTAAAACAAATTAATCAAATAGGGAAGAAAACAATGCATACTTTGACACCTCCCCGGCAACGGCACCAAAAAGGGATGAGCCTCGGTATTGCAACAAGAATGTTGCAACTCTCAAAGTTACTGACTTTAATTATCAACCCAGGGTTTGTACAAACTTAAGATGTGTCGGCACTATATGTGTGGCATACAATGTGTCCTTCCTTTGTTGTCATGATGTAATAGAGTGCATGTACTGAAGTCAAATCCTCAACTAATTTCAGAAAATGAAATATTCGAAATGGAACCTTAACCTATTGCAAGCAAGAAAGTACAAGGAAAGAGACGTAAAATGCTAAATCACACCATTCCCTAATTAACCATTTGAGAAGCTATGCTAGGTAGAAATGCTATATCAAGATGAAAAAAATGCTCCTATCTAAGTTTTAGGGGTAAGAACCATCAAACAACACTATTGTGCAAGTAAAGAGACTGAACTAAATATGTTTTTTCTTTTTTTGTCTTTTTATGAAAAATCAAGTATGAAACTAATTGTTTTTGTGGATGTGGTAGGTGAATTAAGGATGTTTGAGGATGGGTGGAAGTGCTATGAGATGGTTGGATGGCGTGGAGGACCCCTGAGAGTATTTTGGTGATTTCCTAGAGGTTTTCCATCAATTTAGCCTTAAAACAAGCCTTTTGAGGAAAACCTACAGGATGTACTAGAAACCTACAGGATGATCTTATAGGAATTACAGGAAACCTACAGGATATAGACAAAGGCAAAATGTGATGTGTTGGAGGTGATGGGAGGCCTAGTAAAGGTGTGTGATGGGTGGAATGGAGTGGGAAAATTCCTAGGATCACTTAGAACTCAAAACCAAAGTCAGGAGATAAATGGATTCGCTCAAAAAGCTTGTCAAATGATGAAATTGGTGAGGGTTTAATGGCCAAGAAAATAAAATTCAAATTGGATGGTACAAATTTTGTTATTAACTAGGATGTCTTAGGTCCCTATTCTAAGTGAAATTTCTCAAAAAGTCCTATGTTAATCCATTAAAAAAAAATAAAAAACATTACTAGTCTAAAATCTAGAAACGTGAGAACTAGTGAGCTAGTAAATCTAAGAAATGCCTAACCAAATCAAGTGCAAATGTAATGGAGTAATTTTTTTCATGAACTAGAATTTGTTTTGATCTAACTCAAGTGGAATCAATTTGATTAAATCTTTTTAGCATGCTCTAAAAAATAGCAAAAATTTATTGTTCTTTGCCAAAAAGGAGGTCCAACAATCTAGATTTGGGAATAAGAAGACTAATCGAGGCAACTCAATGATTTATATGAATTTCTAAATATTTTACAAGGATAAATTAATTCTTGTGATCCCAAAAAAAAACTTACATCAACCATTTAACTCAATCGTACAACAACAAATCATTAATACTAAATGGAGAAGTAGAAAGAAATTCAAACTAGATATGCATGTCTATAAGCAATGAAATGAAGGAAAGAAAATGATACAAAAGGGCTCTGAGGCTCCTGGGATGGCCAATACCAAGGAAAATTAGAGACCTATGGAAGAGAAAAATATTTAGAAGCTGAACATGACACCAATCTTCATTATTTTCATCAAAAGAATTACATCCCTGCAAGAAAATACAATGGAGCTGCAAAAATACAAGCTCTCTCCACAATAACACTAATGAAAATCTCCCCTAGAGGAAAATTCAACTTGGTACTTATAAAAAATTATTAGGGTTCATTCCCCATGAATGGACGAAGCTTTCCCCACCAAAATCCCTTTATTAGTGGATCTAGTTCCCAATACTAGGAATTTGCATTAAATGGCAAGGAACACATTCCTAGATTTTTTCAATCATTCCCTAGAAGAAAATTCGACTTGGTACTCATAAAAAATGATTAAGAATAATTCCCCATGGATGGATGAAGCTTTCCCCACCGAAATCTGTTGATTAGTGGATCTGCTCCCTTGATTGGTGGAGCTGCTCCCTTGATTAGTGGAACACATTCCTAGATTTTCTAAATCATTAGAGTTCCATAATTTGTGCAATAATTCCATAATATCTTGTTGAATTATTATTTATTATTGATCCTCCAGTAGTAGGGAAAACGTCCCTAAATTATCTCCTCCTCCAACTCTTCATAATGTGCCCAATATTCTCATAATATTCCACAAAAAATAAATAATATTAGGCACAAATATTCAATTATTCATAAACCTTCCTAATGAATATATTAAAGTTAAAAATAAATTATCTAATGCAAAAAGAGAGGTTTAATGTGCTGAATGATGGTCATAGGTCTTAATTTATGTTTTAAATTAGAGGCATGGGCCTTAATTTATGTCTAATTTAGAGGCCCATCAAGGACATCTATCAACTATCTTATGATGATATCAAGATAGTTTTCAAAAATCATTCTAGGGCAGCCAGAAAGAAGGGTAGGGTTAGTCAATATTTGGCCAGTTTATCCTCCTCCAACACATCCATCAAAAGTGAAATTGGGAACATCTTGGATGAATTTAAGAGTGAAAGCTTTATTACCCTTGTTCTACAAATGGACACCATGCACATCAAGAGGAAGTGGGAGGAATCAAAAAGAGACTTAGTTGTCCTTTTCCCTAGATGCGCCATGAGGTACCCTAGAAATGAGTTTCCATTGAATCTTATAGAGATCTACTTGTTCTATGAGGAAAACCACTCCAAAGGCAACTTCCCTTATCTTATTATATTGAAAGTTGTGTATCGAGGAACTGAAGGTGTGACTGAACAAATCTACTATATCAACCATAAAAGACCTCAAGGACCTCGACCAGACCAATAGGGCATGCAAGGGGAATCCTACTCATATTACAACCCTAATCAGAATGCATCCATTCCCCCTTGGTTTCCTCCCACTCATCCTTCATGGTCCATACCTTCTACCTGGTCTTCTGCACCTGAATACTATTCCCAACCTGCCAATCAATCATTTCAGCCATATGCTCCCCCACAACCTTAGTGGAATACCCCATCACATAGGTGGAGGCCCCCATTCAACCAATCTCTAGCCTTATTTCCTCCATCTCCATATCAACTATAGATCCTTCACCTTGCTCCACCTAAGCAACCTCATATGCTTTCTCAACCAAATTCAAACCTAAACAACAAGTAAGCACAATAGGTCTATAGTGGAGAGACATCCTACCCTACCTATGCTATGGAAATTCAATAAATCAACCTCATGTTTGGAATAGTGCTTTCTGATAACCAACCTCCATCTCCACTTGAGGATATTGAAGAGCAAAAGTAAGAGAGCATTACTCAAGCCAATCCACCTCCTTTTCCTGAGAGACTAATCCATCCTAGCTAGCACACCATGGAAGAGACTAAACTTCTAGGTGAATTGAAAAACATGTGTATTAAAATCCCACTCCTGTAAGCTATTGAGGATTTTCCCATCTGCAACAAGTTAATAAAGGATAAATTCTTCAAACATCATGGGAGGAGAAAGAAAGACACCCCTACAATTAATGTCATTGGAAAACTGTCTGACTTAATGTTGGGGAGATCGATTTGCCCAAAGTATCTAGACCGTAGAAGTCTTCTAGTAGATGTGAACATTCATGGAATCATTGTCCTCCATACCTTGATTGATCTTTGGTTTTCCATCAATGTGATTTCTCAGGACACCATGCTTAAACTAAATCTCCAAGGATCATTCAGGAAGACCACAACAATATTGCAGCTTGCAGACAGATCCATAGTAGCTCTTGAGGGAGTTGTTGAGGATGTGATGGTCTCCATTGATTCCTGGGAACACCCTGTCGACTTCTTAGTTCTCCAACCTAAGACCAAATTCAATGGTTATCCTCTCATCCTTGGAAGGCCATGTCTAGCCACTACTAATGCTTACATAAGTTGTAGGGCTAGGAATATGACCATTAAAATGGGAATTTTTCCAAACAATTGGTCTTGTACCCTCCTTCTCAACCATCTCTAGAGCATGAGTTACCCTTATGGTTAGAAGAGGAGGATGAAGATGAAGTATACCATGCCACATCCTAGCTAATATGTACAATAGATTATATTATAGGAGAGGGGGAACTTGATGAAGACAAACTGATTGATCAAATCCTCCATAATCAACCCCACAACACCATGTCTCTTGATAAGTTAGTAAAGATATATGAAGATAACCCTTGGAATGATTTTTGCATGGCTGGCGCAAGTCCTACTCATGTCAAAATGATAGAATTTGGTATATCTAAAACATTGAAAATCAATCCCTCTGTCTCTCTCCACATCAGGAAAAGAAGTTATGTGACATGCTAAGAGAGCACCTGTATGCCTTTGCCTAGAGTTATAATTAAGTGAAGGGAGTGCACCCTTCGTTGTCTACTCACCACATTTACATCAAGGAAGGTTGCAAGCCAGTGTGCCAACCTTAGAGGAGAATGAACCCAACCCTCAAAGACACAATTAAAGAATAACTACAGAAGTTGTTGGATGCAGGGTTCAGATAGTGAGTGGGTGTCTCCTCTAGTTCTGGTCCCAAATAAGAATGGAAAATGAAGGATATGTGTGGACTACAGAGAGTTAAACAAAGCCAATAAAAAATACCATTTCCCTCTACCTTTCATTGATCAAGTCTTGGATGGTATTGCAGGAACGATGCTCTTCTCTTTCCTAGATGGATTAAGTGGTTACAATCAGATCCAGATTAGCCTAGAGGACCAAGATAAAACCACCTTTTCTTGTCCTTGGGGTACCTTTACTTATTGGGTCCTACCTTTTGGATTATGTAATGCCCCTTCCACTTTTCAAAGGGCATCTTTGAGCATATTTGCTGAGTTAGTCCATGACTCTGTAGAAATCTATATGGATGACTGTTATACGGGAATAGTGTCCACTCGGATGCTATTATTCCCACTAAGATGGGTGGCTATCTTAGAAACAAACAATAAAATTCTACTATTGATTCCTTTTATGAAGATAGATGAGAGGAGAACCAAGAGGGCCAACCTAAGTCTTGCGCTCGATTTCCTCTCCTTCTTGATAGAGTTTTGCTACTTCGTCTTTGTCTGCTTAGCTTCAAAAGGACCCGTGGAATCACAACAACATACTACTATGCAAGAAACAAGGATCTAAATTCATAAATAATGCAGGATCAGATGTGCATTAACCATATACACACATATATGAACAAGTACACAAGAATATGGAAGGAAACAATAATAGCTTCATTCAGATGAAAAATAGCAAGAAGATTACAACCATGTGCTCTGACCCAGCATCATCCTCTAGCTAAGAAGCCCTTCTTCACCTCAATCAAAGCTAGATCACCCAACACTTGTGAATGTACACCACAATACCAACAACAATTCTCTATAAGATACAAAATTCCGGCCTCTGGATCTCTGTGATGAGGGATCCATGTATAGAAGATTACAGAGAGGTGAGTCATCTTTTGTGATCTTGATTAGTGTCTTCTCTCTGATAGTTCCTGCTTCCACTTGGAGAATGATGATCTCTTACTCATCCCTAGTCGAAAATGGAGTGGCAAGTGTCATAGGGGAATATTCTGGAAGATTACATGATCTTCTACCACGCATTTTTGTCCCTGCCATTTTTCCATTCCCAACCATCGAACCCTACAAAGGAGCAAATCAGTATGCATCGCACCCTCTACATTGAGCTTTCAGTATGGTCCGGTTTTGACCATTTATGAGTAGTTTTCAGTGGAGAACTTCTAGGAGATAATGTAATTAGTTGACCTTGTTCCTTTAGGCAGTGAAGCAACACTTTTAGGGACTTAGGAGCCCTCAGTTTATGGACATTTGTGATTGGGGTTGAAGTGCCCAAAAATTTCTATAACAGTTGCCCCCTAAAGCATGAGGTCGTTAATCTTTTTTGATGTCAGGTGAAATGCTTTACTATGAGGATCTGAAGTTTTTTCCGAGCTGGGAGGCGACCTGTAATAAGATACAATACAATACATTATTTTGACAACATTTTTTTCATGATCTAGCTGAGGCGGGCATTCCCATGCTCAGCTTTATAAACTCATTTTCATGTACATAGGATAGACGATCATCTGTGTGACAGACTGATGATATGGACACATCATCCTTTGATTTGGATGATTATCTATTCAACAATGATGTACACTAGATGTTTTTATATTCCTGAATATATCGCAGCCCGGATGGATGGATGGATGGATGTTTTTATTAACTACTAGTTTATATGCATGATTCAGTAAGTGAATTTTTAATTCGTAAAATTGTATAACAAATCACATTATTGATTCACCCCCTAACCCCGCCCCTCCCCCCCCCCCCCCCCCCCACCTTCTCTTTCTCATGGTAGCACTCAAAGGTTTTCAACAATGTATTGCATTAATTAATTTAGATGGTGCAATACATCATTGTTTTAATCTTTTTATTGATGTGATAAATCACATTGTGGAAAAGCCCTTGGATTGTTATAGATAATTTTTCTAGGTGATAAATATTATATCACAACAAAATAGTTTTCTTTCAATAAATGAAAAATATCTTTTTTTCCTTAAAATAAATTTAAGTGTCAAATAATATTCACATAAATAAAAACCCCGTGTTCTATGATGTATCAAATTTTAAAAATATTTCAATGTAATACATTGCACCCCAAAGTTTCCTTAGATGTAATAAGCATAAGCAATATTTTTTCACTCATGTGGTGTATCGCACAATAAAAATATTCTAATGTGATATATCACACCCAAAATAATTTTCCATGGTGTGGTAAAGGAAACTTCTCTAGGTTTTCAATAAAATTTCTAAGTTTTCCACCTTTTTCTTATTCCCTCTCCCTTTGTTACATCTCAAAATAATGTTCATGTTCAATGTCTCACATAGAAAACATTTACAATGTTACATGTTGCATCTCTCAAAAATCTTTTATTGCAATATTGCATCATGGAAAATATTATGTATTTGTGGCAAGGATAAATATCCTTCCTTTATTAAATCACCATAGTCCCTCAAGAGTCTTCTCTTCCCAATGATTATCATTGTGTGCCCAATAAGGCCCTATTTATGGCTCTATTTCTCTAGTGAATGCCTTGATTTCCTATGCATTATGGGTGTCAAAATAGTTTTAGTTGGACGAATTTCCTCATAATTTATGGCTAAGTTGTTGTTCGACCATCTTTCTCTGCATGATCACCTTCCTAAGCTTAGCTCTCCCATGTGAATGGGTGCTCTACCATCCTAATCTAATTCATCCCCAATTGCTACACAGTTTACCCCTTGATGTCTAGGAATAATTTCAAAGAAAGTGGGAGATTGATTTTCCAGTAGCATGAATCGAAAGAATCCCCATATTATCATAATTATGGAAGGTGTACTCTCCCACCAACCTCTTACATGTAGGAACTCAATCCATTCTTCTATAAATAATTGTGGTGACTTCCCAATGAACCTCATTTAATGATTTCTTTTGATAAGTAAAAGGAATATTAGATGATAATTTTTAAATAAATTTGTCATCATAAAATAATTTTACCAAATATGGTTTTGTAGCATGAGGCATGTAGAATCCCCTATAGATTCTTCACTTTTCCACACTAATGGTATCATGGCTATTGGAAAAACATGAAGCATGCATAAAGTTAACACAAACACAAATCACGTTATTTTTTTGACCTCACAAATTTAGATGTATGGTGTATACATCACTGAAGTTGAAAAATCTAGATCCTAAGAAAGTGGATCTATGACTTAGACATGGAAGAAACACTAATCTATTTGCATGGAAGGAAATTCTAGAAAGGGAATCCTAATATATTTTGTTGAAAGAATATAATAGGAAAGTAACCATAAGCTAGTTGTATGAAAGTAAATGACATGAAAGTGAATTTATTCTCTATTACACGAAAAAAATATATACTATTACAATCTAGATAAATTATACTTTATTTGAAAAAAAAAAACTAAAAAATGATCAATGTAAATTGTTTTTATACCACTTAAATCATAACCAAAACGATTTACCCTAGTGGCGTGATTGAAACTATAGAAATGAAAGGAAGGAAACTAAAGGGTATTTGATCTTCTCAAGTTCATTTTAAAGGTTTAGAGGACCTTGTGGAGTGATGATAAGAAAAAATTAAGCTTCATAGACAATTTTGGGTGTGTTCCGAAGAATTTTGTACAATGCTACATGATAGCTTAATTTGCTACACGATTGCATTTGAGGGAAATCTAAGGGTTCTAGGAGCTATTAGAAGGTGGGAGAAGGTGGTATGAGGATTTGGAAGGGTGAAATATACCTTTCCAATCCTTGATATACTTTTTATACCAACTTGTATAAGGAAGAAAACAAAACTTAATAGTCTCCTGTAGCTCTATATTGTGGTTTCTAGCACGCAAACAGTTTGAAGAATGAATAGAATGGGGGGTGGAATATTGAAAGGGGTGATGATTGTGCATAGGAAATGGTTCTACTCTTCTCTAGGAACCAAAATACTTAATTTTCATACAAAACGAATGTTCATATAACAAAGACAAAGTGATTAAAAGACTACTAAAATGCTAATTGCAGAAAGTAAAATGAATTTGAATATATGATTTGAATCTAGAATAGTATATAACTATTGCATAAAAGAGAAACTATGTTTATTTCTTGTCCACACAAGGTAGATAACCAATATTGCCAAGGGAGCTTACTCACTCATCCTATAGAAAAAATGCATTTTTATATAAACTAGATTTACATAAAGAAACACAACTAGACTAAGTGCATGTAAAATAAAGGCATAAAGAAATGTACATAAGAAGGGGCTTGAGTACTTTGGTTGATCCCTAACCCAAGGAAACTCAACTCCCTTAAAGAAAAATTGGACTAGAAAAAAATTAGGCTTTTCATTAACCTCATAAATCTTTAAATATGCAACATGGTAATAGAACTAACAAGCAGAAGTCTCTTGCTCTAATAGTCACTCTCTTGCCTCTAAAATTCGAATGCTATTGATTTTATAGGCTCTCTTATTTGTAAAAAAGTGGGCGAGGGGAAAACTCCTTGAAGGGAATCTTGCCTCCCTCTAAAACTCCTTCAAAAATGGATCTAGTTTCCTAGTGTACTCGTAGCCACTAAGGGGCGGTAACTACTCATGAGACGGTTCCGTTGTTGATGGGCTTATGCAAGGAACAAGCCTCCTAAATATTCTCTTGTTGGTATCCAACGTGTTCTACACAATAAATCATGTTTGTAGCACACATTCAATGCATTAGGATATAGGATATAAAAAATATTCCCTAACCTTCCTACGAATACATTATATCTCAAAAAAGATATTATCAAATCCAAAATGTTGGGATGGGGTCCCCTGGGTCAGTTTTGGGGTTAAGATAACTCATGTTTTGATGTAATTTTTTTAAATGATGTAAAGTCTTCGTGATTTGTGGATGAGGAGTGCATAGATGATTAGGATTCAAAGGGATCCTAGCCCCTTGTTTATGTAAAAGTTGAGTTGGTTTTGAGATCCACCCATGGTCCGCAGACCATGGGATTGTATGTAAAAGGATATAAATAAGTGTGGCTTAGAGAGTCTAAGGCATAATAGAAGATGTAATGGGTCGATAGAAGAGAAGTCTTAGCACAGAGAAATGGGTCAGATAGGAAAGAAAGGCTCTACAGCTGAGTGTGCAGAGGCCTAGTTAGAGTCTGTAACTAAGTGCATGGACCCCTGCAGCTGAGTGCGCAGGGTAGTTTTGAGTCTATAAACGTGAACTAAAGATCAATAAAGAAGATTATTGGAGAATTTTGTGTATATATGTTTATCTCTGTTTATTTCCACTTACAATATATGATGTGAATGAATTCTCTATTTATGAAATATTGATCTAATAATGCACAATTCTATTGAATAACTGTTAGATGATGTACGCAAGCATGTTTATATAATTTCGCGAGGACTATATTGAATTCTGTTATGTTTATTGAATAAATTAAGTAGATTTATGCAAACACTATTTAAGGGTTGTTCTCCGATGTGCGTAAGTTTGTAAATCAACTGATAAGGGTCTGCAAAAGTCGATCAGAGACCTTCGTGAAGGTCTGGAGGCTGTTTTAGTAGAGTTGAAGTAGCGATCCTGAAGGGATTATAGATCTGTGTGAAGGTAGATCTATGGCACTAAAAGACATCACAATGGTACCTAGATGCGGAAACTTGGTTCCAACATCCCCTGATACTTCTTCAGGTGAGAATGCAGCCTGCGTTATGTGGGTTGTTGCCGAAAGGGCCAATAGTGTAAGGTTTTCTTGGTTGACGCAAATAACTTTGAACCTAGGTTAGGACCCTCTAAGCCAAAAAAATGGTTTTGTTGCCAGAACTAGGGTCCACTTGAAGGAGATGTGTGATGTCACATCACTGGAACCCGATGAAGAAAGAAAATGAAAAGTGGCTATATAGAAAAATCAACGAATTCGCGGCACGGGAAAATAGGAATCGTGCCTATAAAAGGAGGAGTGGTTGGAAAGGTATTTGTATATGGAAATACACAAAATTTTTGTATGCACCTTCTCAATCGAATTATACAAGTGGTTGGCTAAGTTGGCAGATGGTCAAGTGAGGTGGAATCATGACGGTCCAATAGTGTGGACTCCAGAACTGGTACAACAATTAGAATCCTTTTAGGACAAAATCATGCGGGTTGTCGATGACTGGATTAATCGCATTATAGGAGGATTTGTTATAGAATTCGTGGTTGATACCTCAGTTAGTTACAACGAAACAGAGTGACAATTTTTTAAAGGAAAATGAGGTAATTATTTAAGATCTTTGAATACCTAGATTAAGATGATGCTGTGTGAAAAAAGGTTTATGCCATTTCCTTGATGTTCAGAGCTACGCAAAGTGGAAAATTATTCATAAATCGAGAAAAATTAGGTCCAAAATATAGCCCGTGCATCAGACCTCCTTCGAGCAACGATGAGGGAGTGGTATAGGCCTGACTGTGGAGTGTTGTCCAGCTGATAAGATAGGGATTTCTGTGGACACATGATCCATCCACTCCACCTCCACCTCCACCTCCGCTGCATACACCTTTGCCCACACCACCACCACCACCACCATCGTTCAACATGTCAAACACAATGAAGTTTCCGATTTTCAAGGGCAAAGGGAGCGAAGATATAGATGAGTTTTGGTTTGTTACAAATGTTGTGTGGATAGCGCAACATATTATTGATGAAATATATAAAGAAGGCACAGTTGATTACTTCTCTATAGGATCATGCGCTAATGTGGTATATTAAGTATTGTTCTGATAATCCTATGGCAGTGCTAGCAGAGACTAAGGTTGCTTTAAATAAAGAGTTTAGTAAGCCTAACTTTGACTCGCAGTCAGTAGTTGGATTTAGGGGGATCACAATGAGGGTTAATGAGACGCCTTGGGAGTTATATCAAAGGTTGAAACACGTAATTTAAGAAGCTAATATGCAGCTTACAGATGGTCAACACCATGAATGGTTTATAGCTTTGCTTCTACCCCACCTAAGGATTGTGTTGTCACAATAGAAGATAGGAACTCAGGAAGAAGCCTTGGAAATCACAATGAGGTTACATGTGATGCCTATTTACGATGCAACCTTGGGGTTACAAAAAATCCACTCTTAGTTACATAGCATATGCTTAGAATTTTAGAGCTTGAAGAAAGACAAGTAGACTAAACCAGAGGTGCATGTGGAAGTCTGGTGTCTAATGTGTAAGAGCTAGGGGCATGATACAGACCATTGTCCCATATTCGTAAACTATATCACAAGAGGGGGACCAATTCCCCTGTAGCCAGAAACTCCAGTAGGACCGAGCATGGGGGTCGTGCTACGGTGCATTATTTGTTAGGTCCTTGGACAACATGTGATGGATAACTGTCATTTGCTTCAAAATTTTGTCCAGACACCACAACAGTTGTTCTGTACTACAAATTAGTGGGCCACGATGAGTGCCACTATCGTAATTATGAGCTAATGATGGAAAGAACACCTACCTACTGGATGCAAGCAGAAAATTGGCCTCTAGAACAAGGCGTCAAAGGAGCGCATGGAGGATATCAAGGACAAGGATGTGTGTAAGGAGGAGGAGGACTTGGTAGAGGTCGGGGACAGGTTATATGTTAAAACTATGAAACACCACGGCACTACATGCGGGAGTGTCAGAATCAGACACGCCTGCCATGTCAATACTGAAGCGAGATTAACCACACTATAGAAGAATGCTCGATTTTGATAGCTAAGATGTAGGAGAAAAAGGTGCAAACTCAACAACCTACATAGAACTTACAGATGATGAGAGTTGAGCCCCGTGAGGAGGATCAGAGTGTGAACATAGTGTTGAGAAGTGGGATAACAATTGGTGATGATAAAGTTAAACCGCCTGAAGAGGATGGATGGGTCTGGAAGGCCTTAAAAAATGAAGTAGGTTTTGATTTGGCGCATGCTAAGGAAACTTTTATGGAAGCCAAGAAAAACTTTGTTGAGGCCTCCACCTCAGCAAGCCAGAACAAAGTACAAGAAACCAGTGTGCCTACAGAAGTTGATCCCTCTATCCTTACCACATTCTTGGAGACTTGCATGAAACTTTTACGCGATAGAAAAGCTATGAAATGCCTATAGGAGCTAATAAATAAATTCGTCGGTAAAGAAAACACCCCTAATCAACACTGCATGTTAGAAAAATTGGCAAACATAAGACAAGAACTAGGCAGGAGATGAGGCTCACTGCGCAAATAGGAGATTATGAGATGGATGAAATCATCATGAACCTAGGGTTTGATGCGAACGTTTTGCCAAAAGAAACATGGGAAAGAATGGGGAGACCTGCACTGCAGTGATCTCTGATTCAATTTAGAATGGAAAACCAGCAGAAGATCATCCCTATGGGATGATTATATGGATAAACTGTTGACATCGAAGGGGAAAGTGCATTGGATGATTTTGAATTAATAGAGATCATTGATGACAGTAATCCATGCCTTGCACTCCTTGGAATTGACTGGGCCATTGACATGAATGGAGTCATCAACTTGAAGAATAGGACAATGTCCTTTGAAAAGAAATCAATTCAAGTTGTAGTGTCATTGGACCCTACAGAAGGAGCATGCTACACTGAACTGTTCTATGATTATGAAGAAAGTGAAGATGACTTAGATCAAATGTACAAAATAACAACATCATATCAAGACTAGATCAATCCAACAGTAGATGGATGAATTTCATGGGACCAAGAGAGTTCCTGCACCTCTAATTCAGATGAAGAGTTGGAGCATTTTAAGAATCTCTTGCATGATGTATCCACACTACGCTACAACATGATGACTAAATCGTTACACTGCGTTTCATCGAAGGTAAGGAACATACCTTATTATGATGGTTTAAGTGACATGGATAAGCCTTTGGATGAGTTTGAGCGTGAAGTCCCTGAGCATAACTGAATCCAAGTGTTAGATTTGGCACTACATGTTATGCTCGCACAATGGTAGGCTATGCACAGGGATAACTTTGATGGATGGCGGGAGTATAGAAGGATGATGAGGTTGTAGTTTGGCCATCCTGGCACTCGATTGAGTGAGAAATATGATGGGAGAGTTGATTCGTGCAATCATCTAGCGAAGTGGACTAAAGCTTATGGAACGAAGCCACAGTAGGAATGGGAACACTTTTCTTGCCATACTTTTGATCCAGGTAGATGTTAGTGGCCACCTTCCTATCCCACTTCGACCCCCACAACTGTATCTCTTAGTTTTTTCAGATTCCTTAATTGTAGCACAATTTACTATTTTTGGTAGTTTTTTCAAGTCCTGAACTTCCCGAGCCATTTTGAGAACCGAAACGATATTTTTTGGGAAAATAGGGACCAACATGCGTTATAGACTAATGTTGGCCATTCAAAAGTTTTACTCCTCGGGTAGATATTTCTAACGAGGTGTGTCAAACGAAGATCGTATGCCAAAGTTACGACCTCAGGAAGTTGATGTACCAATTTACCCAAACATGACCCATAGTTTGGCACTTCATCTCCTAGGGTTAGGTTTTTAGATGTTTATGGTTTTCCATTCTTTCTCAACAATAAATAGGCCTTTCAACCTCATTGTAACACAATTTAGAGGTATGTAGCCGCCACATCTCTCCTCAAAGATAAGCTACCATCGCTCGATCTAGTTTATTTCCATTTCTATTTGTAAGCATTATTTCAGTATTTGATATTAATAAAATGTAGTATTATTTTTGTTGCACTCTCTATATTTATGGTTATCTATATATCTTATATATATATATATATATATATATATATAATTTATTGTGTTCCTGTTTAAATCTGGATCAGTGGTATCAAAGCAGTTTGTTCTTTCTTTATTTTTCTTTGCATGTCCCCAATGAGGTTGGGTTATAAGGAGTTAGGGCTTGAACTGGTCGAACTGTTGCAAGACTAGCCTCGCAAATCCCGATGATCTCCCATGGCAGATGAAAAGAAAGACAAGGGGGAAGGAGATCTTATCAAAATCTTGCTCGAAGAAGCCCTCGAGTGACAAAGGAACGCAACGATGGACAACTTTTCCTAGATACTTCAGCGGCTACCTAGGGGCGATGCATCTAGCAGCTACTCTGGAAATGCCACACCCTTTAAGATACAAGTTAACTTTGAAATCCTCATATTTGTGGGTCAGATAGATGCAAGTGCCATAGATAAATGGTTAAATCTACTAGAAGGGTATTTTTTTGTTCATGATTTTTCCAACCGGGAAAATATTAATTTCGCTCTTGTCAAAGTCGCCCCCCATGTTAAGGATTGGTGGGAAACCTACTATGAGCAGAAGGATGAAAGTACGACCTCAATGTTTTTAGCCGCACCCACATATGATTCATTTCGAGACATCATCAAGGAGCAGTACTACCCTATTGGAAGCTATGAGGACAAATACATAAAGTTGAGCATGTTGTTGTAGGGAAGGGACAAAGACATGCCACAGTTTACCAATATTTTTCATACCCTTCACACAAAGTTGGGTATCAAGGATTCTAAGAGGAATTTGGTACTCAAATACCACAGCTGCCTACATAAGTCATCCAAGACAAGACGAAGTTCCAGGATATCTCCTCGCTTGGCATGGCATACCGATACACTATCAAGATTGAGAAGAAGTTTAAACAAAAGAAGCGAGACTTTGGATTTGAGAATCTAAAGAACAAAGGGAAAAGCAAAGGTAGGGTGACCCAAGAAAACCTCTCAAAGCTACAAGAGAAGAACAACACCATAAAGTCAAAGAAGGACACAGGAAAGTGGTGGGAGTTCTAGAAGAGCCCCACTGACAACACAAGTGATTGTCTAGCCAAGCAGTCATCGCTGGCCGAGTTGAAGGCTTTAGAATCCGATGCATGTTCGAACCCTGAGTCAAAACCCAACAAGAGGAATGACAAAGGGAAGTAGATTATTGATGTGGATCCTAATGCCACTATTGCCGCCACCAAGATCCAGAAGAATGATCTTGAAGATCCAAAGGAGGGGGATCGTCTCTTCCACTCATAGATGTGGGTGAAGGATTCTCCACTGTAGTTCATTGTCAAAAGCGAGAGCCAAAAGAACCTCATTTCAGCGGAGGTCATAAAGCGGTTGGGCCTACTGACTACACCACACCCATATTCTTATAGTATCAGGTGGCTTCACCAAGGACGCCATCTCCGAGTTAGCCAGTAGTGCCTGTTAGCCCCTGAGGTGCAGTGCTGCTATTTTTAGTAGAAATGTCCCATGTTTTAGCTCTAACGGCCATGTCTCCTCTTGCTCTGCTTTGGCCATAAGCCGAACTTAAAAAAGATTACTCTCACATCTATAACTGCATCGGGTCCTGATCCAAATGGATCCAAATATGCTCTCTATGTCTTCAAAATCTCATAAAATCATGCCAAAGATCAAAACAATCACATGAGAAGAGCCCTTAGAATGGCAGAGAAACACTGCTGGGAGGCTAAAAACACGTAAAAACAGTGAAAAACAGAGTACCGAAGGCATAAAAAAGTGAAGGCACAATAGCCATTAGATCTGGCTGATCAATGGTCCAGATCTGATTGGAAGAATCGCAATCGGCCAACACAATAGAGTGCTCACCAAACGAACCGGGGTTATCGCGATATGCGATTGCGATTAATCGCATCGCGATATCGCATCAGAGCTTCACAAAGGAGTGGGATATACATACATACATACATACACACACGCGCGCGCGCACACACACACACACATATATATGCGATGCGATTAGCCGAACCTGATGGCTATATAAACATTATTGCATAGATTTTGAGATCCGCCGAAAGGCGTTTTTTAATGTATTTTCACATATTTCGTTATTTAGCGAAATACAAAGAAACAACACCGATGCGATAAGACACTAACCTGAAAGGGTTCATGAAGGGAAATATATAATATTTGAAGTCCGGAGGGAGCCAATTTTCACGTTATTTTCATGATTTTTAACATATTTTTAAAATACAAAGGAGCAAGGCCGAAGTGACTTGCGATAGCAATGAGGACAGACCCGATAGAGGAATAGACCATATTTAAGGACTTTTGAAGTCCGGAATGAATATAGTTTTGGCAGAATTTCATAGTGTTGCAACATTTCTCTGTGTAAAATAGAAACATATGTTTTTGGTATTCGAAAGGATTTCAAAGGCCTAAAGACCCATTCCATTACAGTACAGGTTTCCACCATCCTTAGAAGTGTTTAGCAATGATTTCTAACACTAGAAGAGGGATTCGAGTGGAAAGAGGCCGGGAGACAGATGGCTAGAAGGGGAAAACACCACAGCACGATGCATCCAAACCAATAGAAGTGATCATGGAGCATCACTGGCACAAGCGACTACCTGATAGTGCAACAAAATTACCATAATTTGCTTACTATGTTGTTAGAAAAGGAGGCCTCTGGCTCATGTTTGTCTAATCATGGCATCAAGTAGTTAGAAGCCAGAGGGGATAGATTAAGACACCTCGAGCCTCAAAGAGCTCGAGAGCATTGTAAAAAGCCTATAAATGGCTGAAAGTTAGATGTATCAGGGGTTCAACTTTTGGAGCTACTCTCTGTGTCTCATCTTCATTCCAGTCATACAAGCTTCTTTTGTTGTTACATTTTCAATCACCATCTTCTCCTCTCCTCTAAGCTTGCACTTGAATAGATTATTCTTGTTTTTCTTCTGTCTAATGCCAGATAACTGTCATCTTATCTCTGAGTTGATAAATTAGATTTGCAAGCTTCATTTATTTTTTGAAGCTAGCCATTCATATGTGTTTATGTATGCATCTACTGGTATAGTCAGTATTCTCCATCTATCCATTGAATCTATAAATTATTGAGCATTAGTGGTCCAAAGCCTTGTCAAGCTGAGGGTGTTCATGCATGTCTAGAGTGAAAATAGAGTTGAAATAGTCATCTGACTTGATCCAAACCCTAATCCATTCCAATAGTTCATAGAACAATATTGAAGATTTATATGTTTCCAGGCATCTCCGAGCTACAACCTAGGAGAGGTTCCTGGAGTGCTAACATAATTGGCACCGTTGTCAGGGAGAGGAGATTGAAGCTTAGCTTCCTTGGGGGACAACACATATCCAACTTTGATGATAGACAAAGTCTAGACACTTTTTCGGTTGTAATCATCTATTTGGTGACTCTACTAGAGGACGAACCTCTTGGTGACTCCATTCCATAGTGTTGGCTCAGTTTGTGAGGCATACTAGGAGAAATCCTCAGAAGCCACTAGCTAACCTAGTAACTGACCCTGGAAAAATCATCAAAGAGAAAAAGGTGTTGTAGAAAGGAGCATCAGGTTCAAGTAGCTCTAAACAATATTCTATATCTCTTCAAGAAAATCCTGTAATAGAACAAATACATGTTGAGAGTATAGCATCTAATACTAACAGTGAAGAAAAAATATGAGAGACTCATAGAACTCCTTATTCTTTAGGTTTTCCTTTTGTTGCAAGCCCAAAGGAAACCTCTCCTCCTATCCATCATACTAATTTAGTCCTATTAGTCACTCCTCAACCCTTTGTCATTTAGACTTCCAGTGCCCTTGTAGCCACCACAACTATGGCAGGACCACATGCACCTACCAGAATGGAAAGAATCATAGTTGCTAGGTATGGACCTCTAGTACTACCCACTCCTTTGAATGCCATGCCTACTGGAGAATATCAGAAGTATAGGCGTAAGTTCACTGGGATTGAAGGTGTTATAGCTGAGGAACATCTTGAATAATTCTATAGCTATGCTGATAACCTGGACATTAGTGAAGATGATGTATGGATGAGAGTCTTTGTACAAAGTCTAGATGGAGAGGCTAGAAAATGGTTCAGAGAACTGACCCCGAGGTCTATAGCAGATATTGAGGCTTTAGATGATGCATTCCTAAAGCATTGGGGGGATAAGAAGGATCTACTCTACTATGACACCGAGATTGGGAACTTAAAGAGGGAAAATGGTGAGTTGTTGTCTGATTTTAATAAGAGGTTTAACTGCATGTATAGCAAGATACTAGCTGAAGTAAAACCCACCACTACCTTTGCTAAACTCAAATATGCCAATTCCTTTGATTCTGACTTATGTCTACTGTTGAGGGAGAAATGATATGCCACCTTGGCTAATATGCAGGATGCAGCGTTGGAAGTAGAATCAAACATCATGACTGCAAAGAAGCTCAAGGGGAATGTTGATAGAAGGAGATAGAGGGGAAAATCTTCATCATCTTCAGATCCCAAGATAGATAAAATGACCAAGATGATAGAGTCATTAGCCTCTGAAATCTCTAAATTAATGGTTGAGCACCACCCTGGGAAAGGAAGAGTTCGTAATACCTTTGCTCTTATAAATCCAAATCCATATAGAAGAGCTCATGAGCAGTTGCAGATTCTGCAAAGAAGAAAAGATGCCAATGAAGACCAAAGGGTAAAGACCCCTTTCCAAAATGTAGTCATGAAAGAAGAGTAGTTTGAAGAAGATGATGAGATCCATTGTCTCAAAGACAAAGGCAGTGCCCCCTTTTTAACCTTAGTTGCCTATGAAAAGTCATTATTTAATGACCATATTAGCCAAGAGTGGGATGGTGGAGTTGTTCTACAAAATGCTGATCAACACAGATATAATCTGAGGTCGAAGATGAATAATGCCAAGGAAACTCCTGTTCAGAGAGCTGTTTTCCCTACAATACAACAAGATGACAAGCAGAAATGACTGACAGCTAATCCCATCATCCTCAAAGCTCTAGCTCATGAGGTAAGAGGCCTTGACAAGTCCCTTTCTCCTTTCAGTTTTGAATCAGAAATTTAGCAGCTAAGCATACCTATACCTATGATTGAACTAGTGAAAAATGAGTCCTTCAAGAGATCTATCCTCAAAGCCCTTGTGCCTAAAGCCATCCAAGCCTCCACTGACTATGTAAATCTGCAACACGACAAGCTAGTTGTTGTTCTCAACCCAATGATTGAAAATTGTGATGACATCTCCCCATCATTCTATGTCTCTTTGACTATTCATGAACAAATCCTTCACAACTTCCTTTTGGACACAGGAGCCAACCGTAATCTAATACCCAAGGCTATCACGGATGAGTTTGGTCTTGACATTACCAAGTCTTATCATGACCTATTTTCTTTTGACTCTATAAAAGTGAAATGTTTGGGATTAATCAAAGACCTAGCCATCGCCATGTCTCAGCTGCCCATGAAGAGCATGATGATGGATATTGTGGTAGCAGATGTACCCCCCAAGTTTGGCATGTTTCTCTCCAGAGGTTGGATCAAGAGATTAGGTGGAATGTTGTAAAATGATCTGTCCTATGTTACTATTCCAGTTTTTGGAGGTGAGAGTAGGAGATTATTCAGAGAAGCTTAGTTGGCTTATATCATCAGTGATGAAAGGAATCCCACTAATCATCCCATATGTGTTGTTGACATTGATTTTGGAGCCTGTATTCTTTAGATTGAAGAATCCCAATTGGCCTCCACGTAGCTTAAGAAACTGGTTTGCCAAATCACAGAGGAAGAAGGACCACAAATTTGGGAAATTTTCTTTGATGGGGCTTGCTCTAAGGAAGCTGCAGGGGAAGGTGTAGTCCTTGTGTCCCCCACACAAGAATGAATTCGTTTATCTTTCAAGTTATTAACTTTTCAGGTCACAAATACCATAGAAGAGTATGAAGCCTTGATATTGGGATTAAACGCTGCTAAAGAAATGGGCATCAAAGGTTTGAAGGTGTTTGGAGATGCAGACCTTATCATTCAGCAGGTCAACAAAACTTTCCAAGCAAAGCATCTAAAGCCTCAGAGATGAGGTATGGAAGCTCAAGGGCTCTTTTAATATTTTCAGCATTTCTTACATGCCAAGAATGAAGAACTAGCTTGCTGATTCCCTTGTTATGTCTACTAGCACATTTATTCCTCCTTTGCCTCCTAAATTGACTTATGAAGTTCAGGTGAAATATAGACCATCTCTGCCTAACAATGTTAAATATTGGAAAGTTTTTGAAGATGATGATGAAATTAATAGGTTTTTATAAGTCGATGAGGAATTTTCTAAAATGCACATCAACCAAGAAAATGAAACCATTGAAGAATGCAACCAGTCCAAGCTAAAGGACGAGATTGGGTGGGATTGCATTGTTCAGTTGCCTAGTAACCATATACCCAAAGGATTGGTGCCCCTAGAGAATTTGTTTGATCATAATGATGTACCTTATAATCTTGCCAAAAAAGAAAATGAGTCTATTGTTCATAAACATAATGTAGGGAGTCCAGCCAATCCAAAGTAGATAAATCTGTCCACTCACTTATCTTCTACCCAAAGTTCTAAGTATTGCATCCTGATGAAACAATTTGCTGATATTTTTGCTTGGGAGTACAATGAGCTTAAGACCTATGACACCAACATCATTCAGCATAAAAGTCCACTGGAGAAGGACACCATCCCTTTTAAGCAAAAATTAAGACCTATCAACCCTCTCTTATTGCCTTTGAAAAGGAAATCAAGAACTGTTGGATGCCAAGATCATAATTCCCATAAGGTATTCAAAGTGAATAGGTAACCTTGTGGGAGTAAGAAAGAAGAATGGAGAAATCAGGCTTTGTGTTGACTTCAGGAATCTAAACAAATTCTCTAAAAAATACAACTACCCCCTACCTAAGATGGAACACTTGTTGCAAAAAGTTTCAGGGGCTAGATTCATGTCTTTCTTAGATGGATTTTCTGGTTACAATCAGATTGTTGTACATCCAAAAGATCAGGAAAAGACCGCCTTCACTACTCCTTGGGGCACTTTCATATACTTCAAGATGCCTTTTGGACTAATGAATGTTGGGGCTACTTTTAAGAGGGCCATGGACATAACCTTTGTGAGAGAGAAGGACAAGTTTGCCCTTATTTACCTTGATGACTTAACAGTCTTTTCCAGCAATCACAAGGACCATTTGCAACATTTGAAGAAGGTGTTTCTAAAGTGAAAACATTTTGGAATTGCTATAAACGCAAAGAAGTCACAATTTTCTCTAGAGGGAGGCAAACCGTTGGGACATATTTTTTTTGCTAAAGGTGTGAAGATAGATCCAGCAAGAGTTCAAGCAATTCAGACATTGTCCATCCCAAGGTCAAAAAGGGACATTCAATCTTTCCTGGGTAAGATTAACTTTGTCAGGAGGTTTATTCAAAACTTCGCAGAGCTAGTGAATTACATCACTTCCATGCTGAAGAAAGGATCATAAATAAAATGGAAAGATGGTGCAAGAAGCTCCTTTGAAGCCATCAAACAAGCTATCATGGAAGCTCCCACTCTAATTAGCCCAGATTATACCAGAGAGTTTTATATCTTCTCTTTTGCCTCTTATGATACACTTGCAGCAGTTCTATTGCTAAAAAACGATGAAGGCGTAGAACACACTGTGGCCTTTTTTAGCAAAACTCTAAGGGATGCTAAACTAAGGTATGACCTTATTGGAAAACAAGCTTATGCTCTCATAAAATCTTTAAAGGCATTCAGAATTTATATTCAACATTCCAAAGTGTTTGCGTATGTACCTTCAGCCTTAGTAAAATATGTCCTAACTCAGTTAGATATTGATGGAAAGAGAGTTAAATGGATTTCAAAATACATAGAGTTCAACATAGAGGTGAAGCCCACCAAGCTTGTCAAAGGCCAGGGCTTGGCTATGCTTATGGCTGAGGAAAATTATAGTTTGTTAGACATCAATTGCGTGAGTTCAAATTCATGTGGAGAGTGGAAAGAGGAAGCAGCAGTAGAGCGAGAGCAGAACCAGTCTTTGGTTGAAAATCTAACCACCTGCGAATGGTATTCCAATATAGTTCATTATTTGCAGAAGCTAGAAGTCTTGCCAGGGCTTAGCTCGATTCAAGCCCATTCCATTAAGCTCTGATCAACCAAATTCTGCATTAATGAAAACATGCTCTATTGGAAAGACCCATCAGGTATCCTCTTGAGATGTCTAGACAAAGGACAATTTGTGGAAGTTACGCACTAGTTCCATTCTAGCATCTGCAGAGAGCATCATTATTGGAAAACCACAGCCCACAAGATCCTAAGAGTTGGGTATTATTGGCCTACTCTGTTCTCTAATGTGTTTTCTTTTGTGAAATCTTGTGACAAATGTCAGAGGTTTGTAGGAAGACAACAGATAAAATCTTTGCCCTTGAAGCCAGTACACGTTAATGGTCCCTTCCAGCAGTGGGGCTTGGACTTCATAGGTGAGATCAATCCACATTCCATTGGCCATCCCAAATGGATCTTGGTAGCCACTGATTATTTCACCAAATGTATTGAGGCCATACCCACTAAAAATGCTAATCATCAGGTTATCATGAAGTTATTGAATGGGAATATTTTCACTAGATTTGGTTGCCCAACCAAACTAGTCATTGATAATGCAGCAACTTTCAGGGCAGAAGAATTGGTGGACATGTGTGAATCCATGGGCATTCAATTGGTGCATTCTACCTCATATTATCCTCAAGGCAATGGCCTGGCAGAATCATCTAACAAGAGTCTTGTAAGGATAATCAAAAACCTGTTGGAGAAAAACAAAAATAACTGGGATTCCAAGTTGAAGTTTGCACTATGGGTTGACAGAGTTACCAACAAGAATTCCATAGGAAATTCTCCATTTAAGCTGGTTTATGGCACAGCTGTTGTATTTCCTATCCAGTTGATTCTCCCTGTGGCGAAATTCTTGCAAGAAGAACAGGATGAAGAGAATGACATAGCGAGGAGAATGAGTAACTCGATTGAATTATAGCAGATCAAAGAACAACTGGTTGAGAAGTCAAGAATTCATCAAAAGAAGATCAAAGAAACCTTTGATAGAAAGGAAAAATGGACAATTTTCAGGTTGGTGACTGGGTCCTCAAATGTGATGCATTGAAGGAAAAGAAGGGCAACCATGGTAAATTTGATACCTTATGGATGGGACCATTTGTCATAGCTCAAGTTCAGATGAACAATACTTTCATTCTGCACAATTTGGAGGGGGAAGGTGTTTTTGATTTCTCGGTCAATGGGCAGTTTTTGAAACTTTACTTCATATGAGGCTTTAAGGCCTTAATATTGTAATAGGTTTCTTCAATTTTTGTTTTCTATGCAAATAAACACCATGCCCAATGGAACACTAGGAAATAAGTTTGTTTTGGTTGTTACTGGGAAGGCAGTAGTATACAGTTCTTGAAACCTCACAGGGAGGCTTTCATCCCCAGAAGGAGCCAGTGTTAACCGCTAAGGTGCAGTACTACTATTTTTAGTGGAAATTTCCCCTGTTTTAGCTCTGATGACCACGTCTCCTCTTGCTTCACTTTGGCCATAAGTCGGACTTCAAAAATATTAATCTCACATCTATAATTGCATCGGGTCCTGATCCAATTGGATCTAAATATGCTCTATAAGTCTTCAAAATCTCGTAAAATCATGCCAAAGATAAAAAAAAATCACATGCGAAGAGCCCTTAGAATGGCAAAGAAACACTATCGGGAGGCCATAAAAACATAAAAACAGTGAAAAATAGACTATCGTAGGCATAAACAAGTGAAGGCGCAGTAGCTGTTAGATCTAGCCGATCAACGGTCTAGATTTGATTAATAGAATCGCAATAGGGCAACACAACGGAGTGCTCACCAAATGGCCCGAGGTTATTGCGATATGCGATTGAGATTAATCGCATCGGAGCTTCATAAAGGAGCG
>APFE030316838.1:23928-41287 GCA_000404065.3 Pinus taeda | reverse complement strand
GCGATAAGCCGGACCAAATGGCTATATAAACATTATCACATAGATTTTGACATCCGTCGAAAGGCGTTTTTTAATATATTTTCACATATTTCCTTATTTAACGAAATACAAAGAAACAGCACCGATGCAATAAGACCTAGACCCAAAAGGGTTTGTGAATGGAAATATATAATATTTGAAGTTCGGAGGGAGCCAATTTTCACATTATTTTCACGATATTTAATGTATTTTTAAAATACAAAGGAGCAAGGCCGAAGCGACTTGCAATAGTGATGAGGATGGACCCAATAGAGGAAGAGATCGTATTTAAGGACTTTTGAAGTTCGGAATGAACATATTTTTGGCATAATTTGACAGTGTTGTAGTGTTTATCTATGTAAAACAGAAAACAATCGTTTTTGGTATTCGAAAGGATTTCAAAGGCCCAAAGACCCATTCCATTACAGCACAGGTGGCCACCATCCTTATAAGTGTTTAGCAATGATTGCTAACGCTAGAAGAGGGATTCGAATGGACAAAGGTTGGGAGATAGAGGCCGGGAGAAAAACGGTCGAAAGGGGAAAAAGCCACAACACAATGCAGCCAAACCAACAGAAGTGATCATGGAGCCTCGATGGCATGAGCTAGCTACCCGATATTGTGGCAAAATTACCAGAATTTGGTTACTGTGTTGTTAGAAAAAGAGACCTCTAGCTCATGTCTGTTTAATCATGGCATCAAGTAGTTAGAAGCCAAAGGGGATAGATCAAGACACTTCGAGCCTCAGAGAGCCCGAGAGCATTGTAAAAAGCCTATATATGGCTGAAAGAGAAGTATCAGGGGTTCAACTTTTGGAGATTATGGAGACTATGCTACTCTTAGCGTCTCATCTTCATTCCAATAATACAAGCTTCTTTTGTTGTTACATGTTCAATTTCCATCTCCTCCTCTACTCTAAGCTTCCACTTAAACAGATTATTCATGTTTTTCTTTTATGTCTAATGCTAGATAACTGTCATCTTATCTCTACGTTGATAAATTATATTTGCCAGATTCATTTATTTTCTATAGCTACCGATTCATATGTGTTTATGTATGCATCTGCTGGTACAATCAGTATTCTCCATCTATCCATTGAATATATACACTATTGAGCATTAATGGTCTAAATCCTTGTCAAGATGAGGGTGTTCATGCATGTCTGGAGTGAAAATAGAGTTGAAACAGTCATTTGACTTGATCCAAACCCTAATCCATTCTAATAGTTCATAGAACAATATTGAAGATTTATATGTTTCCAGGCATCTTCGAGCTACAACCTAGGAGATCTTCTTCGAGTGCTAATAGTGCCAACTTCCATACAACATCAAGCCCTTCACAGATGATGTATTGTGTGATGTTTCTCCTCTTGATGTTTGTGATGTATTATTAGGCCTGTTAGCCTTGTTGGCAAATGGCCCAAAAATGGATCCAAATATTCTTTTCAAAGTCTCCATAAGCCAGCATAATCATGCCAATGGACCCAAATATGCTCTTGAAGTCTTCAAAATCTTCTTAAGGATTATTCAAAGTCAAAACCATCACATGCCAAGAGCCCTTGGAAGGGCATAAAAACACTATCAGGAGGCTAAAACACATTAAAACATTGAAAAAACCAAGTATCACATGCTTAAACTGATAAAGCATAGTAGCCATTAGATCTAGCCAATCAATGGCCCAGATAGACGCAGCAAATCACAAATCATCCAACACAGAGGACTTCAGGTTGGGCAGAAGGCACTGGCGATCACCGATCTCTGATGATTAGATAGCGGTTGCAATTGGTGGTCGCCCTCTGGGTTTCACTATCGGAGAATTATAAAGAGCGCTAGAAGTGGCCCTAGGCACGAGCGATATGTGATTATGATCATATCACATCGAAGAATCCTTAAGGGTCGAGGCCTTTACACATATATGTGTGCAGCCTAATTAGTGGACCCAACGACATTATAAGCATTACTTCATAATATTTCAGGTTCGCGGGAAGGCTATTTCTAATGTATTTGGTATATTTTCATTATATAATGAAAATACAAAGGGAGCATTGGGCAACACCGATGTGATAAAGCCCGAACCCAAAAGGGTTCGGGAATGATATTATATAATATTTTAGGTCCGCAGGAAGCCAACTTTTAATGCATTTTCAATTAATTTCGTTATTTAATGAAATACAAAGGGAAGCTTGGGTTTGCGATAATACATAATATTTGAAGTCCGCCAAAGCAATTATGTAATGTATTTCTGGTGATTTTTGTATTTCTAAAATACAAAGAAAATACACGAGACCAAGCCACTAGCGACTTGCGATAACAACTCTAAGGGCGGACCCGATAAAGGAATAAGCCATGTTTAAGGATTTTTGAAGTCTGAAATACAGAGATGGGCAGGATATTTATAGTGTTGTAGTGTTTTCTGTGTAAAAACAGAAAATAGTCATTGGAAACATTTAAAGGGAAAAACAAGGGCCGCAGCACAGCGCAACACATCCAAAACTGACAAACATCATGGGCATCGACAAAGCAGCTCAACCAAAAATAAAAGAATCAATTGTGGAGCATCTCTGGCATGAGAGAGCTCCCAGACAGTGTAGCAAACATCCTAGAAAGAAATTACTCTTCTGTCAGAAGAAGAAACCTCCGAGCCATGCGTGCCTAGTCATGGTATCAAACTTGTTTAAACAGATAGAGGGATAGATTAGGACAATCCAAGCCTTTGAAGAGCTCAGGAGCATTGTAAAAGGCCTATAAAAGGTTGAAAGCTAAATGTAACAAGGGTTCAACCTTTGGAGACTGTGGAGACTCTACTCCTCTAGCTTCTCATCTTCACTCCAGCAATATAAGCTTCTTTTGTTGTTACATGTTCAATTCCCTTTTTCTCTGTTGTTCTATGCTTGCACTTAAATAGGTTATTCATGTTTCTGTTGTGTCTAATGCTAGATAACTGTCATCTTATATTTGCATTGATAAATTAGATTTGCAAGTTCCATTTACTTCCTGTAGCTGGCCATTCATATATGTTTATGTATGCATCTGCTGGTACAGTTAGTATTCTCCATCTATCCATTGAATCTATAAACTATTGAGCATTAGTGGTCTAAAGCCTTGTATTGTTGAGGGTGTTCATGCATGTTTTGAGTGAGAATAGAGTTGAAATGGTTATCTGACTTGATCCAAACCATCATCCATTCAAATAGTTCCAAGAACAATATTGAAGATTATATGTTACCGGGGATCTTCGAGCTACAACCTAGGAGAGTTTCCTAGAGTGATAACATAATTTGCGCCATTGCCAGGGAGAGGAAACTAAAGCTCATCTTCCCTGGGAGACGACACAGATCTAACTTTGATGATAGACAAAGTTTGGGCATATTTTTTGTTGTAATCATCTATTTGGCAACTCTACTGAAGGACGAACCTCTTGGCGACTCCACTTCATAGTTCTGGCTCAGTTTGTGAGGTATACTCAAAGAAATCCTCAGAAGCCATGAGTTAACCCAGTCCCTAACCCTGAAAAAATCATCAAAGAAAGAAAGGTAATGTAGAAAGGAGCATCAGGTTTAAGTAAACCTAAACAATCTTCTATATCTCTGCAAGAAAATCTTGTAATAGAACAAATACATGTTGAGACTATAGCATCTAATACTAGCAGTGAAGAAAAACTCACAGAGATTCATAAAGCTCCTTATTCTTTAGGTTCTCCTTTTGTTGTAAACCAAAAGGAAACCTCACCTCCTATCCATCATACTTCTTTAGTCTTGCCAGTCACTCCTCAGCCCTCTATCATTCAGACTGCCAGTACCCTTATAGCCACCACAGCTATGGCAGGTCCACAAGTACCTACCAAAATGGAAAGAATCATAGCTACTAGGTATGGGCCTCTAATACTGCCCACTCCTTTGAATGCCATGCCCACTGGAGAATATCATAAATATAGGCCTAAGTTCATTGGGACTGAAGATGTTATAGTTGAAGAACATCTTGAGTCATTCTATAGCTATGCTGATAACCTGGACATTAGTGAAGATGATGTGTGGATGAGAGTCTTTGTCTAAAGCCTAGATGGAGAGGCTAGAAAATGGTTCAGAGAACTAACCCCAAGATCTATAGCAGATATTGAGGCTTTAGATGATGCATTCCTAAAGCATTGGGGTGAAAAGAAGGATCTCCTCTACTACCACACTGAGTTTGGTAACTTAAAGAGGGAAAATGGTGAGTTTTTGTTTGATTTTAACAAGAGGTTTAATTGCATGTACAATAAGATACCAACTGAAGTAAAACCCACTACTACCTTTCCTAAACTCACCTATGCTAGTGCCTTTGATTCCTACTTCTGTTTACTGTTGAGGGAGAGGTGATGTGCTACTTTGGCTGATATGAAGGATGAAACCTTGGAAGTAGAATCAAACATCATGGCTACTGAGAAGCTCAAGGAAAATGTTGATAGAAGAAGACAGAGGGGCAAGTCTTTATCATCTTCAGATCCCAAGAAAGATAAAATGACCAAAATTATAGAGTAATTAGCCTTTGAAATCTCCAAATTAAAGGTTGAGTAGCACCCTAGGAAAGGAAGACTTCTTAATACCTTTGCTCCTAGAAATCCAAATCCAAACCCATATAGAAGAGCTAATGAGCAGTTGCAGATTTTGCAAAGAAGCAAAGATGCCAATGAAGACCAAAGGTGAAGACCCCTTTCCAGAATGTAGTCATGGAAGAAGAGAAGTTTGAAGAAGATGATGAGATCCATTGTCTGGAAGACAAATGCAATGCCTCCTTTTTGACCTCATCTGCCTATGAAAATTCATTATTCAATGACCAGATTAACCAAGAATGGGATGGTGAAGCTGTTTTGCAAACTGAAGATCAACACATATATAATCTGAGGTCGAAGATGAATAATGCCAAGGAAACTCATGTTCAAAGAACTATTGTCCCTGCAGTACAACAAGCTAATAAGCAGAAGCAACCGACAGTTGATCCCATCATCAGCAAAGCTCTAGTTCACGAGGTAAGAGGCCTTGACAAGTCTCCTTCTCCTTTCAGTTTTCAATCAGAAATTCATAAACTAAGAATACATGTGCCTCTGATTGAACTAGTGAAGAATGAGTCCTTTAAAAGATCCATCCTCAAGGCCCTTGAGCCTAAAGCCATCCAAGCCTCCACTGACTATGTAAATTTGCAATATGACAAACCAGCTGTTATTCTCAGCCCAATGATTGAAAATTGTGAAGACAACTCCCCATCATTCTATGTCTCTCTAACTATTCATGATAAAATCCTTCACAACTTCCTTCTAGGCACTGGAGCCAGCCATAATTTAATGCCCAAGGCTGTCATGGATGAGTTGGGTCTTGACATTACCAAGCCTTACGTGACATGTTTTCTTTTTACTCTAGAAAAGTGAAATGTCTAGGATTAATCAAAGACCTAGCCATCACTTTATCTCAGCTACCCATGAAAAGCATGATGATGGATATTGTGGTAGCTGATTTACCCCCCAAGTTTTGCATGTTACTTTCCAGAGGTTTTATCAAGAGATTAGGTGGATCATTACAAATTGATTTGTCTTATGCTACTATCCTAGTTTTCGAAGGTGAGAGCAGGAGATTATACAGAGAAGCTCACTTGGCTTATATCATCAGCGATGAAAGGAATCCCACTAATCATTTCATCTATGCTGTTGACACTGATTTTCGAGCCTGTATTCTTCATATTGAAGAATCCTAGTTGGCCTCCATGCAACTTTAAAAACTAGTTTCCCAAATCGCTGAGGAAGAAGGCCCACAAATTTGGGACATGTTCTTTGATGGGGTTTGCTTTAAGGAAGTTGCAGGGGCAGGTGTAGTTGTTGTGTCCGCCACACAGGAATACATTCATTTATCTTTCAAATTAACCTTCCAGGTCACAAACAACATAGCAGAGTACGAAGCTTTGATTTTGGGCTTAAGCATTGCTGAAGAAATGGGAAAAGGCCTGAAAGTGTTTGGAGATGCAGACCTCATCATTTAGCAGGTCAATAAAATTTCCAAGAAAAGCATCCAAGGCTGAAAGCATACAGAGATGAGGTATGGAGGCTCAATAATTCTTTAATGATTTCAACATTTCTTACATTCCAAGAATGAAGAACCAGCATGTCGACTCCCTTGATGTGTCTGCTAGCACATTTATTCCTCCTTTGCCTCCTAAATTGACGTATGAAGTTTAGGTTAAATATAGACCGTCTCTGCCTAACAATGCCAAATACTGGAAAGTTTTTCAAGATGATGATGAAATAAATAGGTTTCTACAAGTCATTGAGGAATTTTCTGAAACGCACATCGACCAAGAAAATGAAACCATGGAAGAATGCAGCCAGCCCAAGCTAAAGGACGAGATCGGCTGAGGAAGCATTGTCTAGCTACCTAGTAACCATATACCCAAGGGATTGGTACCTTTAGAGAAGTTGTTCAATCATAATGATGTGCCTTATAAGCTGACCAAAAAAGAAAGTGAGTTTTTTGTTTGTAAACATAATATAGGGAGCCTAACCCATCCGATAAAACAATCTATCCACTCATTTGTCTTCTACCCAAAATTCCGAGTATTGCACCCTCATGAAGCAATTCGCTAATATGTTTGCCTAGGAATACAACGATCTTAAAACCTATGACCCAGACATCATTCAACATAAGATTCCACTTGAAAAGAACACCATCCCTTTTAAGAAAAAACTAAGACCTATCAGCCCTCTCTTATTTCCTTTGATTGAGAAAGAAATCAAGAAGCTATTGGATGCCAAAATCATAGTTCCCCTAAGGTATTCAAAGTGGAGAGCTAACCTTGTGGAAGTAAGAAACAAAAATGGAGAAATCAGTCTTTGTGTTGACTTCAGAAATATGAACAAGTGCTGTAAAAAAGATAACTACCCCCTACCTAAGATGGAACACTTGCTGCAAAGAGTTTCAGGGGCTAGAGTCATGTCTTTCTTAGATGGATTTTCAGGTTACAATCAGGTCATTGTACATCCAGAAGATTAGGAAAAGACTGCCTTCACTACTCCTTGGAGCACTTTCATGTACTCCAAGATGCCTTTCAAACTGATGAATGCTGGGGCTACTTTATAGAGGGCCATGGGCATAGCCTTTGTGGGAGAGAAGGACGAGTTTGTCCTTATTTATCTTGATGACATAATAGTCTTCTCCAGTAGTCACAAAGACCATTTGCAGCATTTGAAGAAGATATTCCTAAAGTGCAGACAATTTGGAATTTTGGTGAACCCAAAAAAGTCATAGTTTACTCTAGAAGAAGGCAAACTTTTGCGACATATTGTTTCTGCTAAAGGTGTAAAGATTGATCCAGCAAGGGTTCAAGCAATTTAGAAATTATCCATCCCAAGGTCATAAAGGGACATTCAATCCTTCCAGGGTAATATTAACTTTGTAAGGAGGTTCATTCCAAACTTTGCAGAGCTAGTAAAGCACATCACTTCCATGCTGAAGAAAGGATCAGAAATAAAATGGGCAGATGCTTCAAGAATCCCTTTTGTAGCCATCAAGCAAGCTATCATGAAATATCCCACTCTAACTAGCTTAGATTACACTAAGGAGTTTTGTATCTTCTCTTTTTCCTCTTATGATACACTTGCAGCAGTTTTGTTACATAAAAGTGATGAAGGCATAGAGAATCTCATGGCCTTTTTCAGCAAAACTCTAAGGGATGTTGAACTAAGGTATGACCTTATTGAAAAACAAGCTTATGCTCTCATAAATCTTTAAAGGCATTTAGAATTTATATTTTGCATTCCAAAGTGGTTGCATATGTACCTTCAGCCTCAGTAAAAGATGTCTTAACTCAGCCAAATATTAATGGAAAGAGAGCTAAATGGATTGCAAAATTAATAGAGTTTAACATAGAGGTGAAGCCCACTAAGCTTTTCAAAGGCTAAGGTTTGGCTAAACTTATGGCTGAAGAAAATTGTAGCTTGTTAGATATAAATTGCATAGGTCCAAATTCAGATAATGCAGCAGTAGAAAAGTAAAAGTGGAATCATTCTTTGGCTGAAAATCTAGCCACCTGTGAATGGTATTCCAACATAGTTCATTTTTTGCAAAAGCTAGAAGTCCCTCTAGGGCTTAGCTCAAGTCAAGCCTGGGCCATTAAACTCAGATCAGCCAAATTATGCATTAATAAAAATCTGCTTTATTGGAAAGACCCATCAAGAATCCTCTTGAGATGTCTAGATAAAGAACAATCTGTGGAATCATACACCAGTTCAATTCTAGCATCTGTGGAGGGCATCATTATTGGAAAACCACAACCCGCAAAATCCTGAGGACTGGGTATTATTGGCCTACTCTATTCTCTGATGTGTTTTCTTTTGTGAAATCTTGTGACAAGTGTCAGAGGTTTGCAGGAAGACAACAACTAAAATCTCTGCCCTTGAAGCCAATACATGTCAATGGTCCCTTCCAATAGTGGGACTTGGACTTTATAGGTGAGATATACCCACATTCCAGTGGCCAACACAAATGGATCTTAGTAGCCACTGATTATTTCACCAAGTGGATTAAGGCTATACCCACTAAGAACGCCAATCATCAAGTTGTCATAAAGTTCTTGAATGAGAATATTTTCACTAGATTTGGTTACCCAACCAAACTAGTCACTGATAATGCAACAACTTTTAAGGAAAAAGGATTGGTGGACATGACTGAATCCATGGGCATTCAAGTGGTGCATTCTACCTCATATTATCCTCAAGGAAATGGCCTGGAAGAATCATCTAAGAAGAGTTTGGTAAGGGTAATCAAAAAACTATTAGAAGACAACAAAAAGAGTGGGGATTTCAAGTTGAAGTTTGCATTATGGGCTCATAGAGTTACCATCAAAAAGTCCATAGGGAATTCGCCATTTAAGCTGATTTATGGCACTAATGTTGTTTTCCCTATCCAACTGATTCTCCCTATGGCTAAATTCTTGCAAGAAGAACAAGATGAAGATAATGACATCGTAAGAAGAATGAATAACTTGGTTGAACTATAGCAGATCAGAGAGAAATTGGTTGAGAAGTCAAAAGCACATTATAATAATATCAAAGAAACCTTTGACAAGAAGGCAAAAGTGGACAATTTCCAAGTTGGTGACTGGGTTCTTAAATGGGATTCATTTAAGGAAAAGAAAGGTAATCATGGTAAGTTTGACTCCTTATGGACAGGTCCGTTTGTCATTGCTCAAATTTAGCAGAACAATACCTTTATTCTGCACAGTCTGGAAGGAGGAGATGTTTTTGGTAGCCCAGTAAATGGGTGATTCTTGAAACTTTATTTTATTTAAGGCTTTAAAGCCTTGGTATTGTAAATATGTTTTTTCTTTTCCAGTTTTTATCTTCATTGCAAAATAGAATCCATGCCCAATGAAATACTAGGAGGAAGATTTAATTTTGTTGTTACAGGAAAGCCATCGGTCTGAGATTCTTGAAACCTCACAGAGGCTTTCATCCCTAGAAGGAGCTAGTGTTAGCCTTGTTGGGAAATGGCCCAAAAATGATCCAAATATGCTTTTTAAAGTCTCCATAAGCTAGCATAATCATGCCAATGGATCCAAATATGCTCTTGAAGTCTTCAAAATCTTCTTAAGGATCATTCAAAGTCAAAACCATCGCATGCCAAGAGCCCTTGGAAGGGCAGAAAAACACTATCGGGAGGCTAAAACACATTAAAATAGTCAAAAAACCAAGTATCACGAGCTTAAACTAATAAAGCACAATAGCCATTAGATTTGGCTAAACAACGGCCCAGATCTATGTGGCAAATCGCAAATCGGCCAACACAGAGGACGTCAGGTTGGGTGAAAGGCATTGTCGATCACCAATCTCTGATGATCGGATCGACGGCCGCCATCAAGGTTTTGCTATCAAAGAATTATAAAGAATGCTAGCAGTGGCCTTGGGCACAAGCAATATGCGATTGCAATCATATCACATTGGAGAAACCTTAAGGGGTGGGGCCTTTACACATATATGTGTGCAGCCCGATTAGTAGACCCGATAGCATTATAAGCATTACTTCATAATATTTCAGGTCTTCGGGAAGGTTGTTTCTAATATATTTGGTATATTTTCATTATATAACAAAAATACAAAGGGAGCCTTGGGTAGTGCCAACGCGATAAATCCCAAACCCGAAAGGGTTCGAGAATGATATTATATAATACTTCAGGTCCGCAGGAAGCTGATTTTTAATGCATTTTCAATGAATTTCGTTATTTAAAAAAATACAAAGGGAAGCTTGGGTTTGCAATATGCGATAAGACCCAGACTCGAAAGGGTCTAGGAAGGGAATACATAATATTTGAAGTCCGCCAAAGCAATTTTTTAATGTATTTCTGGTGATTTTTTTATTTCTAAAATACAAAGAAAATACACGGGACCAGGCCACTAGCGACTTGCGATAGCAACCCTAAGGGCGGACCCGATAGAGGAATAAACCATGTTTAAGGACTTTTGAAGTCCAAAATATAGAGATGGGTAGGATATTTATAGTGTTGCAGTGTTTTCTGTGTAAAAATAGAAAATAGTCATTGGAAACATTTAAAGGGAAAAACAAGGGCCGCAGCACAGTGCAACACATCCAAAATCGACAAACATCATGGGCATCGACAACGCAGCTCAGCCAAAAACAACAGAATCGATTTTGAAGCATCTCTGGCACGAGAGAGATCCTAGACAGTGTAGAAAACATACCAAAAAGCGGTTACTCTTCTATCAGAAGAAGAAACCTCTGAGCCATGCGTACTTAGTCATGGTATCAAAGTTGTTTAAACAAACAGAGGGATAGATTAGGACAATTCGAGCCTTTGAAGAGCTCAGGAGCATTGTAAAAGGCCTATAAAAGGCTGAAAGCTAAATGTAACAAGGTTTCAACCTTTGGAGATTGTGGAGACTCTACTCCTCTAGGTTCTCATCTTCACTCCATCAATATAAGCTTCTTTTTCTATTACATGTTCAATTCCCATTTTCTCTACTATTCTATGCTTGCACTTGAATAGGTTATTCATGTTTCTACTATGTTTAATGCTAGATAATTGTCATCTTATCTCTGCACTGATAAATTTTGCAAGTTCCATTTACTTCCTGTAGCTAGCCATTCATATATGTTTATATATGCATCTGTTGGTACAATCAGTATTCTCCATCTATCCATTGCATCTATAAACTATTGAGCATTAGTGGTCTAACGCCTTGTATTGTCGAGGGTGTTCACGCATGTTTTGAGTGAGAATAGAGCTGAAATGGTTATCTGACTTGATCCAAACCATCATCCATTCCAATAGTTCTGAGAACAATATTGAAGATTATATGTTACCAGGCATCTCTGAGCTGCAACCTAGAAGAGTTTCTTGGAGTGATAACAAGGCCAACCATACCTGTGGAAGTGACATGCTATGTATGAATCAAGGTCTTGTGCTACTATTATTCCTTTGGGTAATTCATTATAGAGGATACCAAAGGTAGCCCCACCTACTGTCACCTCTTTGATATTTGTTAAAAAATATAGTAAGATCATCTCCTAAACTAGGAAATTCATTTTATTTCTGGTTTTCTCTCAAAGTAAGGGGAAGATCATAGCCACATCCATGGTCCCCGGGAAGGGTTCCTCCATGTAGCAGAAGTAGGTGGATATGATCATGAGAGAATACAGGAACATCTTCTCCTCACCCACAGGGATACCATTGCGCTGTCAGGCCAAGCATTTGTTCGATCTGACTCCTCGAGCACCTCTACCCAACGGGTCGATATATCGCCACTCCATTATGCAAAATGCCAAGTATAAGTAGTGACATGATCAACATCTGGTGCCACACAAGTTTCAGTTGGGTGATAAATTCTGGTTGAATTTACAGAAAGAATGCCTTATAAGATCCCCTCGGAAGCTCAAACCACTCTGATATGGTCGTTACACCATTACTAAGGTTGTAGGAAATAATGCTTTGAAGCACACCATTCCCCCATTCCTTGGCTTTCACTAAGTGTTCAATGTGGACCACCCTTCACCATGCTTCCCACCATTACTGGACACATCAAAGGTTGTAGAACAAATCACCAAGGACCAAGTTCAACAAAAATTTCCCCATCTCATGGAGGCACTCAATGTAATGGGGACCATTGCATCCTAAGGGGTGAGGAATGATCAAGCTAGATGTTGGTGGCCACTCACCTATCCCAATTGGACCCCCACAACTATCTCTTTCGGTTTTTCAATTTCCTTAATTGTAGCACAATTTACTATTTTTGGCAGTTTTTTGGGGTCCTGAACTTCTAGAGCCATTTTGAGGCCCTAAAAGACGTTTTTGGGAAAACAAGGGCCAAAATGGGGCATAGACCATGTTGGCCATTCAAAAGTTGTACTCCTCAAATATATATTTCTAATGAGGTATTTTGTTCATCAAACGAAGATCATATGCCAAAGTTATAACCCAGGGAAGTTGATGTACCAATTTACCCAAACGGGGCCCATAACTTGGTGCTTCATCTCCTAGGGTTAGGTTTTTGGATGTTTAGGGTTTTCCATTATTTCTTAATAATAAATACTGCTTTGAGCCTCATTATCGCATAGTTTAGAGGCATGTAGCTTCCACATCTCTCCTTAGAGATAAGCTACCATCGCCCGAGCTAGTTTATTTCCATTTCTATTTGTAAGCATTATTTCAGTATTTGATATTAATAAGCTGAAGTATTATTTCTATTGCATTTATGTATTTATGATTATATATATAATTTTTTGCATTCCTATTTAAATCCGAATCAACTTTAGACAACATCCCCATGAACTGGTATTTGGAGAAGGAGCTTCGCCATGGCACCGTAGAGTGGGATATCTTAAGAGAAGGGTTCTTATTGACCTTCAATTTTGAAGATGGTTTCAAGAGCATTGATGAAGCTCTACAGGAGGTTAAGGCAGTTATCTTCATAATGCTACAAGAACCTCTAGAATGGGCCTAGCCAGATTGGGGTACCCAGCTGTGCTATGCATTGGAATGTTATAATGTAACCGCTAAGGAGGAGGATGAATGTCCAAGAAATATGAATATTCTAGAGGTAGAAGGGCATCACAAAGTTGAGGGCCCATAAATAGACAACCCGTACATCACTGCACCCTTGTAAACAAAGCAAGTAAACATTGGTACTGAAGCCTAACCAAAGTTTGCAAAGATCGAAGAATATTGGGAGGATGATACCGTAGATAAAGTTGCTGAGTTACTCCTCGAATATCAGGACCTGCTTGCTACCAATTTTTCAGAATTGAAGGGTATAATAGGCAATTTGGGCGTTATGAAAATCACTTTGAAGTTAGATGCGAGGCCTGTTAAATAGAGGTCGTATCACCTTAATCCTAAATACAAGGAAAAGGTTCGCTTGGAGTTGGATAAGGTGTTGGAAGAAGGTACCATCAAACCAGTTGAAGGATCTGATTGGGTGAGCCCAATGGTGGTTCAGGAGAAGAAGCAGAAGGGAGAAATAAGGATTTGCATAGATCTGCAAGCGCTTAGTGATGCATGTGTCCATGCTCCATTCCCAACGTCGTTCACTGATGAATTATTAGATAATGTCGGAGAGAAAGAGGCCTACTCGTTCACTGATGGGTTTTCAGGGTACCATCAGAGTAAGATCATGCCTGAGGATAGGAGCAAAACAACCTTCGTGATGGAATGGGGTTGTTTCCAATACATTGTAATGTCGTTTGGACTCAAGAATGCACCTGCAATATTTTTTCACATAGTCATTGCAGCATTTAAGGAGTTCATTCATAAGTTCTTGGAAGTATACTTTGATGAATAGATAGTGTTTGGATTAGTGAAGCGCCATGTCGCAGATACCAGATCATGTTGAACCTGAAGAAATGCATCTTTTGTGTTCCCTTTGGAATCTTGCTTGGTCATGTGGTGTGCAAGCAAGGATTGATGGTGGTCCCTGCCAAGATTGCAGTGATAGTAAATCTAGAGGCCCCAAGGAACATAAAGAAGCTACGCACAATATTGGGACATATGCGATATTACAGAAAATTTATCAAGAAATATGTGAAGATTTCTATGCCTATGGAGAAACTAATGAAGAAGGACATGACATTTTTTTGGGACGAAGAATGTCAGAGTAGCTTAGGTGTTTTGAAAGAAAAGATGGTCACCACGCCGATCTTGGTATTCCCAGATTGGAAGAAGGAATTTCATGTACACGTTGATGCCTCTTGCATTGCATTGGGAGCGGTGTTAACACAAGCCGGTGAAGGAGAGATGGACCACCCTATAGCCTTTGCAAGTAGGAACTATTGAAGGCCGAGAAGAACTACTCCAAAATGGAGTGTGAAGGATTGGCCATTGTATACGCATTACAAAAGTTCATGCACTATCTGTTAGGAGGGAATTTCAAGATGTACACAAATCATTCTTCCTTGAAATACATGGTCAATAAGCCTGTGTTGGGGGGGAATATTTGTCGATGGTTGCTTCTATTCCAGGAGTATGACTTTGAGGTCATTGTGAAGTCAGGGAGGTTGAATGGAAGACCTCACCATCTGTTGCAGATCAAGATAGGAGAGGAGACTAGTAATTTGGAGGAAGGGTTTCTGGATGCACGACTCTTTGTAGTGCACATAGAAGATAACCATTTTGCATATATCATTCATTTCTTGACTACGGGGATAGCACCGAAAGTGTATACAAATCAATAAAAGAAGGAGCTAGTAGTGTGCGTGGAAGACTTTTCGGTAATTGCGAGACATCTGTATAAGATGGGTGCAGATGAGATATTGCAAAGATATGTGCCAAATTTTGAGAGAAATAACATTCTCATTGAATCTCATGGAGAGGTTAGGGGAGGACACTATGCAGGGAAAGCGACTATGTAGAAAATTTTGCGTGTAGGTCTATGGTGGTCAAAGTTGCACAAGGATTCTAAAGTGTATTGTAAGGCATGCGATGCATGTCAGAGGATGGGCAGACCATCACAAAGGGATGAATTTCCATTACAGCCTCAAGTATCATTGCAACCATTTGAAAAATGGGTGATTGATTTTTTTGGGGCCAATTTAGCCCCCAAGGAAGAAAACTAGTGCACGCGATATCATTGCCGTGATGGAGTATCTAACTAGATGGGAAAAGGCACCACTGGTTAAGGATTGTACATGAGCTACAATAGAAAAATTTTTGTTTGAATATGTCTTAACCAGATTTGGCCGCCCAAAAGTGCTGATGAGTGATAGAGGTACACACTTTCTGAATGAAACAATCATCATGCTGATAGAAGAATTCCAAGTATATCATCAGAACAGTACACCATATCACCCACATGTCAATGGAACTATTGAGGATTTCAACAAGATTTTGGAGAACACACTAATGAAGATCTGTAATGTGCAACGGAATGAGTGGGATGTGCACATACCTGTAGTACTATGGGCGTAGAGAACTACTTGCAAGAAGATGATAGGAAAAACACCATTAAAATTGGTCTATGGAGTAGAAGTTGTTATGTTTATGGAATATATTGTGCCTAGTCTATGCATAGAAACTCTCACAGGTATGGCAGATTGTGAAGACCTAGAGGAATGGCTCGTGCAACTGATGGGGCATGAAGAGGATTGATTCTTGGCTGGATTCCATCAGTAAGTACAGAAGGAATGTGAAAAATCATGGCACGATCGACACATCAATCTTCGCATGGTCAAGGTAAATGACCTGGTCTTGTTATATGATAGTAAGTTTACTAAATTTTCGGGAACATTTCAGATCCATTGGCTGGGGCCATATATTATCAAAGAAATTATAGATGGAGGCGCAATTCAGCTTGTGAAGTTGAATGGAGAACCTTTTTCGAGAAGAGTGAATGGAAGCCAAATAAATATGTATACAGGGGATCCTTCACAATGACTATATGGGGACAGGATAGTCTTAGTGCTCTAGGTGGTTGCAAGGGAGCGCAGGACTATAAAATACACTGCTAGGGTTGGAGGACTATGTAGCAGGAGGCTTGCACGGAAGATGGCAAAGTTGCAACATATGAAGTTGTGCTATGGAGGGAGGTTTCGTGCAACACAACAAAAAAGTGATCGTTGGAGCCATTGTTCATGACTTGACAGCTAGAAGACAACTAAGAGGAGCGGGCTAGTGGCATTTAAGGCCAAAATATTTGAAGATCCACTGCCAAAACAACATTAATGTTCAAAATCTAGGGGAAATGGTTAGATTTTAATTCAAACACCCCTATAATTTATGCGTGTCGATCCAATAGAGAACATTTTGTTGAAAATAGCAACAAGGATTGCTAAAAATAACATTGTTAAAGATACATTTCAGGATATTCCAATTTTAATTTGTCGTTGAATTAAAATTGAGAATTAAAATTTGATTTTAATCTCACCAGTTGTTTGAAAAATAATTAATTAATTCATCTTGAGTTAATTAGTTGGAGAAATTCAAACATCAAGTCTTTGTGAAGTCATGCAACAATTATCCCTTTGACTGAGGAAGTTAACCGTTAATTAAGGAGATAAAGATGAGTTGTATTTGAGTTGTAATAAGTTAGCTTAGTTAATTGAGTTAAGTTGAGTTAGATTAGTTCCAAACAGTTTGTGGAACTAATTGTGAGTTCAGTTAGTTAATGCATGCATGCATGAAACTAGTGTACTCAAGATAACTAAATCTTCTCTCATAAATAACTCATGCATGTCAGTTTAGACGAAGACCCAGTTGAGATTAAAGGCAAGGACAATGTACTATCAGTTACAAGAATTTTCTTATAGAAAATCTCTCGCATGCAAAAGGAATTCATTCCTTGAGGATTGCATAGTTTTACAGTGTGTAAGAGTAGTGTTCCACTTGGTTGAAGGTGAATCATCCCAGAGGAACAACGCAAGGAAATAGGAGGCTTGGAGGACAGAGGAGAAGTCATATCTGTTGTCTATTCTATCGATGAGCAGTAGTGAGGGGTTGTACTGAGAGCTGCATAGCTGTGAGAGCTAAAGCTTTGTGTAATACTGAGATATTTCCACTTGTATGATAATACAAATAGTTGGGTTTTTAGCTGAGGCTTTCCCCAGAGTATTCTTCTATGTTTCATGTGTGATTGATTCTTCTTCTCTATTATATGTGTTTTGGTTGATCTTGCTCAAATCGATTAAGCTTTTGCAAGTTTTATTGTAGAAGTAGATTAAGTATTTTTTCTTTAGTACATTGCATAATGAGATTGATCTACAGTGATAATTTCTACATGGCATCAGAGCAAAGGTGATCAAAGTGGAGAATAGTATACAGAGAAATTAACTTCGAAGTTTTGAAGTTCTTGATTGCAGGAAGAAAATCGAATTCTTATC
>APFE030316838.1:3002-23468 GCA_000404065.3 Pinus taeda | reverse complement strand
CACCAATGACCAAAGGAAGTTGGCGCTCAAGGACAAGCTTTGGAAAATCAAGTGTGAAAAGGGCAACACTATTTCTACATATATGAACAAGCTCACCACCTGCAGAGATGAGCTTGGTAGTGTAGGAATAATGACAACCAATGATGATATGGTGAGCCTTGCTCTCCTCGGTCTTCCAAAGAACTGGAATAGCTACCAAGACTCAATGAATGGAAGAGAGAAATGACCAGATTAGGAATGACTGTGGTCAGATTTGATGCAGGAGGAGATCAAGAGAAGCACCAAAGATGGTTCTTCATCTAAGCATGATGATGAATAAAATCTAGCCTTAGCAAGTAAGGCGAGGAAAGGGAAAGGGAAGGCTTCCCATTCTAAATCGAGTTCTTCCTATGGAGGGAAGAAGATTGACAAATCTAAAGTGAGATGCTTTAATTGTCATGAGGTGGGCCATTATGCAACTAATTTCCTATTGAAGAAATCCAAGAAGGGATCCTCAAAAGGATCACAAGGTGAGGCATTGGCCTCTCAGTTTGAATTGAATTTTACCCTCATTGTATGCATGGTTTCATCGATGGTGGGTTTTGTTTGGTATTTGGATAGTGGAGCCTCATTCCACATGACTGGCGATAAGAGTTTATTTAGTACCTTGGAGGAGAAAGACCTCAATATGTGCATAGAGATGGGGGATGATGGAAAGTACTATGTTTTAGGTGAAGGTATGGTTGTTTTTAGAGGGAGCATGGAGCTCCTCTCACCTTGACTGATGTAAAATATGTGCTTGGACTAAATAAGAACTTGGTATCAGTCGTGATGTTGGAAGACAAAGGCTCTGATGTAGTCTTCGGTAAAGGAAAGGCGTTCTTCAGACACATAGCCATAGGTCAGACCAAAAGGATTTGGATTTGAGTGAATAATCTCTTCAAGTTGGAGGTAGATGACTGTGCTACATTGAGTTCTAAAGTAGAATTAGTGCAAAGCCAAGATATTGGTGAGTTATGGCATATGTGGTTAGGCCACTTGCATCATGGAGCCTTGAAGATAATGCAGTAGATTTCTACCGGACTTCCCAATGGTAAACTTGAGCAAGTAGACACATGCAAAGGTTGTACCTTTAGAAAGTACTCCAAGTCTTCCTTTATTAATCAAGACAATTGACCTGAAGTAATCTTGGAGCGAGTTCATACAGATGTGTGTGGACCATTCTCAACAGCCTCCACCGTGAAACAAAGGTATTATGTGATTTTCATTAATGATTTTTCTTGTAAATGTTGGATCTATGTCATGCAGAAGAAGGATCAAACCTTCTCATAGTTTTGTGAGTTCAGAACTTTGGTTGAGAAAGAATCAGGGAAGAATATCAGGGCCTTCAGAAGCAACAATGGTGGAGATTATGTCTCTCAAGAGTTTAAGGAATTCTGTGATGCAGAAGGAATTAAATAGGAGTTGATGGCACCTCATAACACACAACAGAATTGGATGGCTGAGAGGAAGAATAGAAATATTGTGGGGGAAGCTCGAGCAATGATGCATGACCAAGGCCTACCACTTCATTTGTGGGCTAAGGCATGCAACACAATAGTCTATTTGCAGAAGAGAAGCCCGCATCACATACTTGGGAAGAATACACCAGAGGAAGCTTTCTCCGAGAAGAGACCAGATGTGGGTCACTTTAGGATCTTTGGCTCATTGATATATTTCCATGTGACTAAGGATGCCTGGAAGAAAGTTGATCTAACAATAGAGTTGGGGATACTTGTGGGGTACACTGATACACCCCATAACTGTTGAGTGTAGTTGCTTACCAGTCAGAAGGCAGTGGTTTGCAGAGATCTTAAGTTAGATGAGCAGAAAGCCATCTGAGTTTCCCTTGAGAGTAAGCTCCAACTATAGGCTGTGGAGGAATTTTTGGTTCCTATGGAGGAGGAGTCTCAGACTGATGTGGAGCAACCACATGCAGAGGTTCTAGGAGTGGAGACATCCACTCAACCAGAGTCTTCTAGATATGGGTGAAAGCGCATGAGAGAAGCTGATAGATTGTTTTCGGATGTGAGAGAGAATGTGGGAGAACCATCTTCTCAGTGCAGACAGAGGAGGTCACCTTATAGGTAAACTGGATACATGTCCCTTGTTGGGGAATGTGTTGATACCAAGCCATCTTTCTTTGAGGAAGCAGTACAATAGCCGATTTGGGTTGATGCTATGGTGGAGGAGTATGACTCGATAGTTTGGAATAGTGTTTAGGATGTGGTTCCAAGACCAGAGAACAAGTTAGTTGTGAGTTCCCATTGGCTTTACAAATTAAAGAAAGCTACTGATGGTAGTTTGGAGAAACATAAGGCAAGATTTGTTTGCTGTGGTTTCTCACAAGTCGAGGGGATGGACCATGTTGAGACTTTTTCTCCTGTAGCAAGGTACTCATCTATCAGATTGATGTTGGCACTATCAGCATAGATGGGTTGGAAGATCCATCAGATGGATGTGAAGACTACATTCCTTAATGGCAAGATTGAGGAAGAGGTGTACATAGAGTAGCCTGAAGGTTTTGAGACCTTCGATCATGAGTCGAATGTGTGCTGACTCAAGATAGCTTTGTACGGGCTGAAGCAAGCACCTCGTGCTTGGTACACCAGGATCGACAACTACTTCATTGGGTTGGGCTTCACAAAGAGTGAAGCAAATGCGAACTTGTACCACATCATGGTGGAAGGTAAGTAGTTGATCATTATTCTTTATGTTGATGATCTGATATTGACAAGTGATGATCAGTTGATCATGTCTTGCAAGTTGGACCTTGCAAGAGAGTTTGAGATGAAAGACATTGGTCTCATGCACTAATTTCTAGGCATGGAAATGTGGCAAAAGGATGGGGAAGTGTTTGCATCTCAAGGCAGGTATGCCAATGAGATACTCAGGAGATTCCACATGGAGAAGTGCAAGCCCATGCAGACTCCTCTAGCAGGTAACTAGAGGAAGGAGGATGCTACTTCAGGAGAAGTAGTAGAAGCTACTATGTATCAGCAGCTTGTGGGTTCACTGATGTACTTAGTGAACACATGACCAGAGTTGTGCTATGCGGTGAACCAACTGAGTCAAGCTATGGTTCATCCTACCAAGCTGTTGTGGAAGGCAGCTAAGCATGTTTTAAGATACCTCAGAGGCACATCTCAATATGGATTATGGTATAGATGGACAGAGGGAGTGAAGCTACAAGGCTTCATAGATGTAGATTGGGCAGGGAGTCCATCATATCGGAAGAGCACATCAAGAGGAATTTTCAACCTTGGTGCAGCTGCAGTTTCTTGGTACATCACGAAATAGAGGGCAGTTGCACTCAGCTCAGCAGAGGCTGAATACATGGTTGCAAGTCAAGCAGTATGTGAGGCCATTTGGATGTGGAAAATTCTAGTTGGTTTGTTTGATTAGAGGATGGATCCAACTGTGATCTATTGTGATAATTAGAGTTGTATAAAATTCTCTGAGAATCCAGTATTTCATGATAGGTCCAAGCATATCAACATTAGGGATCATCATCTTAGAGACTGTGTGGTGAGGAGGATCATATTGTTGCAGTATATTTTGAGCGAGGAGAAAGATGCTAACATTTTGACTAAGGCATTGTCAAAGTGTAAATTCGAGTTCCATAGAGACAAGATTGGGGTGGCAGATAATCCCTTTCTTTTTGAGAGGGAGTGTTGAAAATAGCAACAAGAAATGCTAAAAATAGCATTGCTGAAGATAGAATTTCAGGATATTCCAATTTTAATTTGTCCTTGAATTAAAATTGAGAATTAAAATTCTAATTTAGTCTCACCAGCTATTTGAAAAATAATTAATTAATTCATCTTGAGTTAATTAGTTGGAGAAATTCAAACATGAAGTCTTTGTGAAGTCATGCAATAGTTATCCCTTTGATTGAGGAAGTTATCTCTTAATTAGGGAGATAAGGATGATTTGTAATTAGTTAGCTCAGTTAACTGAGTTAAGTCGAGTTAGATTAGTTCCAAACAGTTTGTGGAACTAATTGTGAGTTTAGTCAGTTAATGCATACATGCATGAAACTAGTGTACTCCAGATAATTGAATATTCTCTCATAAATAACTCATGAATGTTAGCTCAGCCGAAGACCTAGTTGAGATTAAAGGGAGGGACGGTGTACTATCAATTCAAGAATTTCCTACGAGAAAATCTCTTGCATGCAGAAGGAATTCATTCCTTGAGGATTGCACAGTTTTATAGTGTGTAAGAGCAATGTTCCACTTGGTTGAAGGTGAATCGTCCAAGAGGAACATCACAAGCAAATAGGAGGCTTGGAGGATAGAGGAGAAGGCATATGTGTTTTCTATTTTGTATATGAGCAACAGTGAGGGATTGTACTAAGAGCTAGATAGTTGTGAGAGCTAAAGCTTTGTGTAATCCTAAGATATTTCCACTTGTATGATAATACAAATAGTGGGGTTTTTAGCTGAGGCTTTCCCCATAGTATTCTTATGTGTTCCATGTGTGACAGATTCTTCTTCTTTGTTACATGTGTTCTGGTTGATCTTGCCCAAATTGATTAAGCTTCCACAAGTTTTATTGTAGAAGTAGATTAAGTATTTTGCTTTAGTACATTGCATAATCAGATTAATCTACAGTGAGAATTTCTACACATTTTGCACACTTGCATTTTTTGCTGAAACTTGTTGTCTGTCGCTTATGAGGCGAGCATTTTGGGAATAATTATTCGTTCCCCATCTCGATGTGCATCTGCAAATATGTTTCCTCTAGGTCACTAAAAAAGTCTTTACGCCTATCATGTGGAATGATGCACCTAATTCCAAGTACCTCTAGGTTTTAACCCCATACAAAAATTACCTGCATCCGAATTCTAAAAGCAAAAAATCAATAATGGAGAGAGCATAAAACATAAAATAGGTATACACAAATATTTTCCCTTGGATCCCAAAATTGGGACTACCAGATTGATTTTTCATTATGTTCCTTTCAATGTTACAATACATATATATACATGTTAAAGCATACATAAACCCCAAACCATTATCCTTAGATTAGAACATAATTGTAGTTCCCTTGACCAAATCTACAAAATACCATGGGCAGAAAACCATCATGCCCAAAACCATGTGCGAAAACCACACGGAAAACCATAGGTAGGTCTGCCCACCTAATATAGGGCACAAAACCATAGGTAGACTAGTCATGGAAAGAATATAACACACACCCAATTCCTCCCAAAACGTGAACATTAATTAAGGGTTGTTCTCTGATGCGTGTAAGTGGGTAAATCAACTGATAAGGGTATGAAAAATCCAACTACAAACCTTCGTGAAGGTCTGGAGGTTATTTTAGTAGAATTTTAGTATTAAGCCCTAATGGCTTATAGATATGCGCAAAGGTAGATCTAGGGCACTAAAATACATCACATTTATCTCTGGATGTGAAAACTTGGTTCCAGCATCCCCCCATACAGCTTTGGGTGAGACTGCAGCCTGCGTTATGTAACTTGTTTCCGAAAGGGCCAGTAGTGTAGGGTTTTGTTGGTTTGTGCAACTAACTCTGAACCTGGGTCAGGACTGCCTAAGCCAACACAAAAATATAGGTTAAAATGTGTTAAATGATGTTTATATGGGCCTTGGATTTACTTATTTGGGATGCACATCATAATCCTCCATTGAAAGTGTTGTTCAGAGTTTTTGATGCTCTGAGAAACTTATTCACCCATCTATACCTCATTCATGGCCTTGGTGGGCTTGCTGACATCCCAAGCTACCTCAAAAGGAATTCCTTCTTAATGATGGAAACCTACATTCTTCTCAATTTAAGCCCATTCTCTTTATTCTTATGTTTCATCCTTATTATTTCACAACCCTAATAATAGACTAGGATTGAACTTTAGTCCAACCCAATTGACCCCCAATCTTTGGACTTATCCTTTTATATAGAATGGTTATATCCAAATCATTCCTGAACCTTTCTAGGGAGTGATATTCCTTTATTTTCAGGTTGTGTGGCATAGTATGCCACCTTCTCTGACAAGGTTGTGGGCTTTCATTTCCTAATAATTTGAAGGTATCTTCAAAGCGCAATATTTCGCGTTCTTTATTTTTTGTATAGGCTAGTGCTAGTTTGGGATATTCAGAAATGAGCCTATGGTTATTGGTGAAAATATGAGGGCCTCTTAACTATGCTTTAATGCATAAGGGTTCACCTTCTCTGGATTCTAATTGGGCTTGTGAATTCTAGGAAGGCCTTCCTATCCATGTCCACAAAGTTAGACCAAGTTACAGGGTTTTGAAGGCCTTCTAGAGCATCCATGACTATTAATCATATTATTCCATTGTCTACCATGTAATTATTTTTCCTTCCTTTTACCTTTTAGCTCATTTCCTTAATCGATTAAAAGAGAAAATGAGAAATGCTGAATTTTTCTTGGGTAGGAAAATTCATATGAAAACTTGGCTGATAGAGCATCCTAAACTAGTACGCATAAACAAGACTAAGTCTTCCTTCATATGATATGTACTTGAATACATGGTATGCTACCTCGTCCTAGGTATAGGGTAAAATTTCTCTTCTGACCCCTTTTTTTTCTTCAATGGTTTGTTCGTCTAGGAGGAAGAAGTTATTTTTTTTGTGACGGATTTTGTGTCTTCTTATTTTCTCCATCTTGCCCCTAGGGAAAGTTTGGTTACCCTACTAATTACTTCCTCATTCAAATGAATAATGAGGCCCCTCACTCTGGTGATGGAATCATGCTCTCCTTGTGGTTGGAGGCTTAAATAAAATTCTTGCATGACCTCATCATTAAAACCCTTGATTTTTTCAAATAACCCTAGCCACTAATGATTGGAAAAGAGGTCCCTAACAATCAGGTAATGATGAATTCTAGATGGATCTATGGGATCCCTATAGAAGAATCCACCCCCCATAGTCATCAATAAATATTTTTTCAAAGTTGGACAAAATTCCTTCTCTCTACTACAAGTTTTAGGGACTTTTATGAAATTATGATTATTAAGGCAAAGATAAAAGGAACAATTTGTTTATAATGACTAGAAGAGGAAATAATTTATAATTCAACTAAAAAAAAAATTCATCCCCTTCCATTATCATGCTCATTTCAAAAAAACCTATACATCATTTCCCTTTCCTACCAAAATTTATAGCAAAAATTGCTAAAGGATATACCTTTGAAAAATTGAGTGGTTTTGCAAGCTTTTGGATCAAAAGGGTGGCAAACGGAGTTCACACTTACACTTTCTATGATGATCCTCCATGAATTCTAGGTTTTTAGTGGAAATATTTCTCAAAATTAGGCTTCCTATAGACCTATGCACTTTCTTGTCACACCCAGGAACTATCTTTTAGCACTTTGTAACTATCCTATAGTACTATATGACTATCCCCTAGTAGCAACCTAGAGGTCCTATAGATTTCCTGTATTGGTTTGTGAAAGAAATTGTGTCGTTAGATCATCCTTCAATGGTAGTGGTGGGCCTGCCTTGGCTTTAAAATGCATTTCAACATCAAATGAGGCTCCAGGGCCCAACTTATGTGATTGGTGGTCTAGTGGTTGGGCTCAATACACTATGTGAGTTGCGTACCACCTACCACATTTGCATACCAAACCATCTGATGAGTAGGCATGTTGTCTCACTTTTTGGATTTGTCACCTTCTTTTTTTCTTTTCCTTTGCATGTGTAATGGATGGATATGTTTTTAGTTCACTACCAAAGTTGGACGAGACTACTAAACCAAACTTAGCCCATAAAACCTCTTCCCCTCTTCCCTTATGAACTAATACCACTTTTTAAACTAAAATATGTTCATAAGGAAGGGTTAGGACTTTGCATACTTGATACTTACCTAATAATACTTGTGGTAGTGGTGTTGAAGTTGATGATTGACTAGTCAATTCTTGTCGGAGGTTGATAGAGCATTGATGAGGTTGTTGTAGTTGTTGTAGTTGTCTCTAAGGTGCAATATCTAAACTTCATCAATCCTTTCATTGGCTTGAATTTTTTCAGTGTTCATTGTTGTCTTAAGTTCCATGATTTATGTGATTAGAGTATAGGTACCACTAATGATCAGATGCTATTATTTTTTATGTTCAAGGATCCTATAGTAGCCTACAAGGAATCCTATAGTTGCTCAGGACTAGTGTTGGAGTCTCCTAAAGCTTCATGACATTCAAAAATCTTATTTTCATGCTTCAAAAGTGATCCTATAGGTTTTGTCTAGGCTAATACAAGACTATGTGTCTTCATGTAGCAGTCGCATAAACCCCTTAGGATCATAATTCTATATGACTATTTATTCCAAAAATATTGATAATTCATAGGAAGGCTACCAATAGTGGATAGAGAACTCTTCTGTGTTGGAAATGGGTGGAGAAGAGATGAAGGGTCAAGTTTTTGATGGAATACGGTAATTGAAAATAAATGTGGAAAAGGTTACAACTAATGGGTTGGAAGGATAATAGGACTCTTATGGGCTCCATCCCTTGTTCTTAAGTGAAAAACTTTCAATTTTCTTCTTCTTTCTACGTTTAGCAACTTCCTGTAGCAAAACAAGGACTTTCTTATAGCATTTGAGGATAGATGAGAGAATCAAGTTAGAGGGGATAGGTAATGATGTGGAAAGCTTGGAAAATGTCAAGCGATGGATGGAGTAGAAATAGAGAGGTTAGTTGAAGTATGCGAAGGTGAATTTTGGTGTTGCTTCCCTCACTGTGATGACCTTTTTTTACTATCATTGGAACCTTGTTGCACCTATAGTAGTGTTAGAATAGATTATGTAATTTTTCCTTTTCACTTTCCTTTTTTCTTTTTCTTTTTTTTTTTCTCTTTAATCTTTGAGATCTATGGGATGCCTCAAGGGAGGTTTTAAAAATTCTAGGCTTGCCCCAAGTGCCTCATAGGTGTTTTTCATCTAGAGATATTTTTATTTTCTTTTCTCTTCATTTTTATTTTTTCAGAATCTTTATTTTCTTCATGAAGGTTTTCAGCCCAAGAGCTTGCCTCAAGTGCCTCATTTTCACTTGTGGATTTTTCTTTTTTTTTTCTCTTTTTTTGTTTTTTTTTTTCCCTTGCTTCTCTGTTCATCAAGGGATGAATGGATTGGGATCTTTGAGTCTCCCAACCATATTCAATTCTCTTCGTATTCAACTATTGAATTCAAACTTTGGTAGGGCCTTGTAAAATTTCAACCTATAACCATTTACCAGAAGTGGTATCTTTTCCTCGTCAATTTTTTTGATCGAAACAAAGCCATTTTCATGGATCTTTTCCACTAGGTAGGGATCTAGCCATATTTTCATAATTTTTCTTTTGGAGTCCTTGAATCTATAGTTATATAAGAGGTCCTAATCAACCTTCTAGAAGGTTCTTTCCTTGATGTGCTTGTCATGCCAAATATTTCTCTACAATTGAACCACTTCAGTATGCATGAGAGTCAATAACCTTAGTCCATCAAGGGAATTTAACTGTTGCAATCTCTCTTCTTGAGCTATTTTGATGTCTATATCAAGTTGTGCTACCATTCTCAAGGTTTTATATTCAAACTCACTGGACAACGATGAATTTTTACCATAAACTGGCTTGAATGGGGTGAACCTAGTGGTGTTCTTCAATTTGGTATTGTAGGCCCAAATGGCTTCCACAATACTAGTCATCTAATCCTTCTTGTTTTTGTTTAAATCCTTTGTCAAGATGCCTTATAATGCTCTATTGGTCACTTCCACTTCCCCATTTTCTTGAGGGTGATATGGGGTGGAATTTCTATGCCTAACGTGATGTTGTTTCATTATCCTTTTTATAAAGCTAGAAGTGAATTTAGTTCCTTGGTCAATGACTAGTTCTTCTGGAAAGCCAAATTTGTAGAAGATGTTCTCTCTACCACTTTTTGTTTTGATTCTACTTTCAATACCTTCACTTAAGCGCACTTTGTTATCTAATCAGTGCATATAATAATATACCTCTTTTGTCTAGATGGGGGTTCAATAGGCCCTATGAAATCCATGCCCCATTTCTCAAATGGTTCAAGAGTCACTTGAGGCTATAGTGGAATATCATCGCTTTTTTCGGGGTTCTCCATCCTCAGGAATTCATCACATTGAGAAATGTATATTCTATCATATTGATGTAGTGTAGTCCAATAGTAACCTACCTATATAATCTTGAATACTATCCTCTTGGCAGTAAAATGGCCCCTAAAGTGTCCATCATGGTATGTAGAGAAGATATAAAAGACTTATCTCTCCTTACACATCTCCTCATAAATATGATCTAGTACCAATCTAAAAAGGTTGGCCCCAGTCAAAGTGTAACAGGTGTTTTTCCTGATAATTCTGCTTTTTTCCTTGGAGGACAAATTGGGAGGATTTTTTCTATAAACCAAGAAGTTTTCTATGTCATAAAACTAAGGTGAAAACAATGATATGGTGAAGAGGTACTCATTTAGGAGCTAATAATCTTGCATATCTTCATTTTCTATAAGCAAGATTAGTCTAGATAGGAAATCTGCAACCACATTTTCTTTCAATAGCTTGAAAACAACGGTTCGATCAAACTGTTGTAATAACAATAGCGATATAATAATCCTCACATTGATGTCATTTTTTTCATCTAATACTTAATGGTTTCATGATCAATGGGCACAAAGATTTAGTACCCTATGATGTAATGTCTAAAACTACTCAAGGAATGTACAATAGACAATAGCTATTTTTGTAGTAAGAAATTTTTACTAATGAAATAGATAACATAAGGAAATTTACATTCCAGCTACCCCAAGGAAACCCCTACTGCTTTGTTTAACGCATCTATTTGAATATGGAAATATAAGACCCATTTTGGGCACCTAAGAAGTAGTGCAGTTGTAAACTTCTCCTTGAGTTCTTCAAATTCTTTCTTACATGGATCTATCCAACAAAAATCCGAATATTTTTTTAGCAAACCAAAGAAAGGTGAGGAAATTTTACTAAAATCTTCGATAAATATCCTATAATATCCAGCTCGTCCTAAGAAGCTCCTAAAATCCTTTAATTTTTGTGGAATAGGCACCATCCTAATTATGGTAATCTTATTAGGGTTAACCTGAATCCCTTCCTTAGAGGGGAAGTGGCCTAGAACAATCCCTACATTCATCGAAAATTCATACCTTTCTAGACTTAGAGAGAGGTTCATTTAAAAATATATCTTCTAAACCTTACACAATTTAGAGAGGGTTTATTGAAATGCATCTCCATAAGAAGTGAACTCATTCATATAAATTTCAACCAAGGTCAACAAAAATACTCAATACTACCCTCTAGAAGGTAGCGGGGGCATTATGCAAGCCAAATGGAAGGACCCTATAGGAAAAGGTCCTCCATGGGCATATAAAAGTAGTCTTATCTCGGTCCTCATGACTAATCTAAATCTAATTATACATGTTGAAACCATCGAAAAATGAAAAGAACATTTTCCCTACAAGACCATCCAAAACTTGATCAATAAAAGGTAAGGGAAATTGATCTTTCTTGGTAGCCTTATTGAGCTCCTTGTAATCAACACAAAACCTCCATTTCCCATTCTTCTAGTTGTGATACCCATTCACTTTCCGAAATAGGGTAAATGAATGATGCATCTAATAATTTATGCAATTCTTCCTTTACTATGTCATTGAGCATAGGGTTAATCCTTCTCTGGGGCTAGAGAACAAGTTTATGGATTTCTTGGATGTATATGTGATGTGTACAAATTGATGGGTGGACACATTTTATTTTGTTGTAATATCAAGCAAAGGCATCAAGATGTTGCCTTAAGACAACAAGAATTTGTTTTTTCTTGTTCTGTTGAAATGGAAGGACTATTTTTTAGAGCTATAAGGGTGTTTATTTCCACAATTTTGACACATTCTTAATCAAAACCAACAATGACTAATTATTCCCTTGGACTTTCTTCAGGCTACCCTAAATTTTCCTCTCTTAATCCATCAATTTTCATGGTAGTAATGTACTTACTTTGCAGAAAATATCAATTAAATTAAATTCATCTAACTACCTGCTTCCTATAGTGGCTTCTAATTTGTATGTGGGGTATGGGGATGTTTGATAGAATCATTCCTCTTCTTCCTCTTCTACCAGCATAGAAAAATCATTCTCAACAAGGGATTGAATAGGGAGCTATAATAAAAGTTGTTTTGTGAGTTGCCCATTCTTGATTGTCATGTTCCCATCTCTACAACTGATACAGGAATCAACAATAACTAAACAAGGTATCCTTAGGATGAGAGGATACCCATTGAACTTATTCTTAGGCTAGAGTACAAAGAAATTAGTGGGGTACTCTTAGGAATCAATGGAAACCATCACATCCTTAATGACACCCTTAGGTGCTACTATGGACCTATCTAGAAGTTGTAACACCATTGTGGTTTTCCCTAGGGCTCCCTAGAGGTTGAGCTTAGGCATGGCTTCCTTAGTAATGACATTGATTGCAAACCATAGATAAATGAGTGTGTTGGGGAATACAATATTGTTAATATGTACATCCACCACCAGGATACCAGGATCCAGATACATTGGTGTGATGATATTCATGAGCATTAGATCAGTCGATTTCCCAACAATAATAAAAATGGGGGCATATCTCCTCTTCCTTCTTGTCCCCTTGAGACATTCTTGCTTAATGAAGTTATTATATATGGGAAAATATTTGATGGCCTATAGGTGAAGTATTTTCACACACAATTTTTTCAGTTCTCCCACAAGTTCAATCTCTTCTATTGTGTGTGATTTGGGATGGACCATCCTTTTAGGATAGGGATGTGGGCTGGTTTAAGTGGTACTTTCTTCCTTCTCTTCTTCAAGATATTTTTTCGGAGAAGGTGGGTGAGAATTTGGAGTTACCTTGCCAAAATTGAGGTTGATTTCTTGGATTTATATAACATAGGTAGGATGGGAAGTTTCTCCACAATAGACTTGTTGGGCATGCTTATTGTTTAGGTTCAGATTAGTTTGAGTAGGCATTTGGGGTTTTTTAGGGGGATTGTTTTGGGGTAACTATGGTTGGGTAGGATACATTAAGGTGGGTGATTGGGATGCCTGAGGCTTCCATCTTTGTGAGGGGTTACCCCTTGAGGAGATTTGTGATAATATGTTTGCAAAGGGGGAATGAAAAGTTGAGGGGAATAGGGCCAAGGAGAAGGCACGAACCATGGTGAGCTTTTTGGAGGATACCAAGACTAAAAAGGTGAATTATGACATGAATTGAAAGAAAAAGGATAATTTATATATTTCATAGCTTGTTGATATGGTCTAGGGCCTTGTGGTCTCTTTTGGATGACAAAGAAAAGTCAATCAATGCCTCCTTCTACTCCTTAATACACTTCTTTCATACCTAGAAGAGATGGACACTTGTAAGAAAAAATGGGTTTCAAAACAAAAATCAACTTATAAGAACCAATAGGATTAAATATGATCATGTCAACCATGGGGTATGATTCACATTTCTGGAGTAAAAACGTAAAAGGATAAAAAAATAAAAATAAAGAATCTACTTTTTCAACTTGTATTTTCAACTTATCTCTCTATGATTTTGCTTGAATTTTGAGTAGGAGCATTCATTGTATACAAAATTTTATATACAAAATTTGATTTTTCATTGAAGGACTACCCATGTTGCATACTTTCAATGGACCCTAGTACATTAAAAATTTGAAATACATGAAAAGAATTGATTGCAATCATGTTTTTTTCATGCATTTCACAGTTTTTAATAGTAGAGTCCTATTGTGGCAAATAACAACCTCCCATTTTTATTCTATGTCATAATAATAATGGGAACCCTTTTATAATTTTAATCCTTATGCTAAGAGTTGAAATTTATATTAAAATAAAAAAAGGCCTTAGAATACACTTAAAGAAATTAAGAAGAAACCTTTCAAAATAACGGTTAAAATGGTCGTTTAAAACAAATCTCGAAGTTGCTCTATTGGAACCATTTCTTAAAATATCCCAATATACACGTAGCTTATTTCATATCTTTGCCCGAACCTCACAATCTCAAAATATCATAAACCATTTTAATTTATTATCACTTCAGTGCTTCCGATATCGTGCCTCTATTTAATAACAATCTTGATTTCAGAATGATTCGAGTCAAGATGGCGTTGACTACTTCATTTAGTGTTGGGAATGGAGAAGATGTACATGGACTATGTTTTTTTCATACAAGTATATGTGCCCTCTACATGAGTGGCAAAGTCTCTCCATTCCGCTACAGGAACTATCACTCACAATAGACCTCCTATTAGCATGACATAAACTAACACATGGTGACAATGAGTATCCTGGCATCATTGCATCAAAGGGATCTCAATTGACACATACATAACAATCCATGATGAATACATGTCACATGAAATAAACACAAAGATTCCGCATCATACATCAAGCAGGAATCAAAACAACATAGTACATCTCACAACAAATGATCAAAAAATTACATGACAACAACACTCCATATACCTCAATTCTGATGTTGCCTGAAGAATGGAATGCTCAGTTGTTGGATATGAATGAACCATCGAAATCATCGCGTCTCATGGCATAAGATCAATTGTCCACACTCTGAAATATCACACTGTCATTCCAATATGGAAAATGGCTGAAAAATAGAAGGCTCAGCTACAAACACTAACTACACCATTGAATTTGTGTCCTCGAGAGGTGTAAAATCAACTATACATTTGTCGAATTCTGACATTAGCAAAATCTGGGCTTTAGATTCCCTCGTGATTCTCTAAAGATTCATCCCTCTGGGATCAATGGAGATCTGCAACTCAAATCATAAAACTGACTTCGCCATTGAGATCCTTGTGAAATTCTGAGAATAATGAGTATAAAATTGGTTGCATTCTGGATTTGGGAAATTTCATCCTCCAAGGAATCTGGAAGATTCTCTCAAGATTCTTGAATATTCTCCTTTGCTGGGAATCTACAAATCTACTTCTCAAAAGGTGAATCTGACCTCGCCATATCGTTCCTTGTGAAAATATGAGAAAAATTAATGTAAACTTGATTACATTTTGATAAAATGAATTTTTACCTCCTAGGGAATCTTTTTGGCATCTTAAGATCTCTGTAAAATTTTGTCTCGAAAAGCATGTCATCATGGTTCAGCCTCTGTGGACTATGTCATGGTTCTGCTCCTCCTCCATTTCTTCATTTTTCTCTTCGTTTCCCGTTCAGTGCCTCCATTCCCTTAGGTGAATGAATGAAAGGATTTATATAGATGTTGCTGGGCGAAGCCACCATGGTCAAGCCTCATGGCTTAACAGTGGGGAAGGTTGCTAAGTTAGCGGATATCAAGGTTCAAATCCCCTTAATAGCATAAATGGCGCATAACCATGGTGTTTATTTATTTAAATAGAGGCGTGTTATAACAAATGTTTATGGTTTGATATGGTTTTCGTGGGCGCGATTTTTACGTGCATTGTATACGTTGTAGTATTAATGGATGTTGTTGGTTGGTGTATGTCACATGGGGCCGCTCAGTGGGGGATGACCCAAAGACATGACTCTACACTTCTAGTCAATGCTTCATAGATTGATTTCCTTCCATTTCCTTGGATGTCTCTTTACACTTAGAGCCTCACTCTATTTATACAATCCCATGGTCCACGAACCATGGGTAGATCTCTCAAACTAGCATTACATTAGAAAAATGAGGGCAGGCAACCCTCTAACTCGTTTACCATCTTTGCACACTGTGCCCACAAATCATGGAGTCTTTACATTGGACTTAGTCAAAACTTGGGCTTTAAGCCCCAAAATTTGCCTTGGGGGGATCCCACGCCCAACAGGCCCCCAACACAAACATCATGACTCGCCCTTGAGTCACTCTGTCGGTGCAGAGATCTTCATGCGAAGACCTCCCAACTCTGCTCGGATGACTACAAGGTCGGCAGTGCACTGAGCAGTTGCCTGCTGTATCTCTTGTATGTGTTGTTCCAAGACTACAGTGTTAGAACTACTCCCCTATATCTATTCCTGCGTCCCCTGCATCTATTTATAGTCCTACACCTTCTTTCAGCTATTTGGAGTGCGAAGATTATGCTTCTATCAGCTAGTCAGATAGTTGGGCCACCCATGTATGGATTCAATCGACTGCCATTCACTTTTCCTGGGAAAGGTTCTCCATTTAGCTTTACCAACTGCACCACGCCTCCGTCTGTGACCTCCTTAACAGTGTACGGTCCCAGCCAATGCATTCTGAACTTTCCTGGGAATTTATCAAACTTACTGTCAAATAGTAACACCATATTGTTTACCTTGAAGGTCCGTAACTTAATATGTTGATCGCGTCAGGAATTTTCGCGCTGATTTGTACCTACTGATGGAATCCAACCAAAAACCATTCCTCTTCGAGTTCCTCCAACTGCGCAAGCCGCTCCTCTAGGGCTCTGCGGTCTGTCATACCTGTGAGCATTGCTATGTGTATACTAGGCACAATATACTCCATTGGCATTACGGATTCCACTCCATAGACCAGCTGGAAAGGTGTTTGTCCCATCAGTTTCTTGTAGGTTGTCCTATAATCCCATAATACTACAAGTACACGCAGGTTCGAATCACTTCATTGCACGTTGCATACTTTGGTCAACGTTGTCTCCAACATTTTGTTAAATGCTTCTACAGTCTCATTTGCTTGTGGGTGATATGGTGTTCTCTTCTAATGATACACCTAAAACTCTTTTGTCAGTGCGCTTATTGTTTCGTTTAGGAAATATGTACCATGATCTCTCATCAAGATCTTTGGACATTCAAATCATGTCAATACGTACTCAAACAGAAACTGCATGGCAGCCACCAGTTGTGCTTCTGCCTAATGAGTCAAGTACTCTGTTGCAGTAATAATGTATCTCGCACCCATTTTTCCCTAAGGTTTGATAGGTCCTACAAAGTTGATCACCCACTTTTCAAAGGGTTGCAACATCATTTGTGGGTTCAAAGGCATCTCATCCCTCCATGATGGTTTACCTGTTCTTTGACATACATCACAAGCCTTGTAATGTGCTTTTGAATCCTGATGAAGGGTTCGCACCACAATCCTACATGAAGAATATTTTGTGCGGTCACTCGCCCTGCATACTGTCCTCCTGCAACACCCCCAAGCGTGTCCGCAAGGATATGACTTTGTTCAAATTCAAGTACATACTTTTGCAGTATCTCATCATTGCCCATCTTATATAGGTGCCCCGCAATGACTGAAAAATTGACTACACGCACCACCAATTACTTCTTCTTCTGGACGAAGTACTCTTTCAACGCAGTTCCAACCATGAGAAAGTGGATTATATCTTCAAAGTGTCCATCCACTATGTGCACAACAAAGAGCTGTGCGTCAAGGTATCCTTCCTCCAAACTAGTAGTTTCCTCTCCTGTCTCTATGCGCGATAGGTGATCTGGTCCCACATTCAGGTGCCCAGGCTTCACAACAACCTACAAATCATATACTTGGAACAATAAAATCCATCTGTATATGTGCCCCCTCAACACAGGCTTATCGACCAAGTATTTCAGCGCGGAAGGATTTGTATACATCTTGAAGTGTCTGCCTAGCAAATAGTGCTGATATCTCTTAAGCATGTACACCATAGCCAATCCTTCACGTTCAGTGGTGGAATAGTTATTTTCTTCTATAGACAATTTGCGACTCCTGAATGTGATAGGGTGATCCAAACCCTCTCCACCAATTTGTGTTAGTAATGCTCCCAGCGCTATACATGATGCATCAACATGGACATGAAACTCCTCATCCCATTTTAGGAAGACCAGGATTGGCGCAAGGGCCATTTTTTCTTTTAGTACATCCAAGCTTTTCTTGCAGTCATCGTTCCAATAGAACGTGACATCTTTTTTCAACAGGTTCTCCATCGGCACTGTGATCTAGACATAGATTTTGGTGAACTTCTTGTAGTACCCCGTATGTCCCATGGTAGCACACAACTGTTTAACACTTTGCGGCACTTCCAAATTCATAATCATCGTAATTTTTGTGGGGTCTACCATCATCCCCTGTTTGCAAACCACATGTCCCAATAGGTTCGCAAAGGGAACGAGGAACGTACACTTCTTGAGGTTCAATGTGATTTGGTGTCTTTGGCAGGTATCCAGCATCAACCCTAAGCTCGCTACATGGTGCTTAACCAATCCAAATACAATCAAATCATCCAGATAAACCTCTAGGAACTTGTGGATATATTCCTTGAATGCTGCAACAACTATGTGCGAAAAGATGGCTGGCACGTTCTTCAATCCAAATGGCATGACAATGTATTAAAAGCAACCCCACTCAGTCATGAAGGTTGTCTTACTCGTATCTTCTGGGGTGATTTTGATCTGGTGCTACCCTAAGAATCTGTTAGTGAAAGAATATGCTTCCTGCCCACAAACATTTTCCAATACTTCATTTGTGAACGAAATTGGAATGGGTCATGCACACATGTGTCATTCAATTTTCTGAGGTCCACGCATATTATTATCTCACCCTTCTACTTCTTGTCCTACACCACCATAGGGCTTACCCAATTAGATTCTTCCACCAGCTCAATGATTCCTGCTGTGAGAATTTTGTTGAGTTCTATGCAAACCTTTTCCTTGTATTTCAGATTAAAGTGGTAAGGCCTCTGCTTAACTAACTTGCATCAGGCTTTAATGTGATGTGCATCATTCCTAAATCTCTGATGATTCCTTTCAAGTCTGTGATCTTGGTCGGGAATAAGTCTTGGTACATGCGAAGTAACTCAGATACCTTCTCCACTGTCGCATCATCCTAGTAGCCACCGAGCGTTGCATACTTAGGTTCGGCTTTCGTACCAATGTTCACTTGCTTTGTCTTTACTGGCGCGATTATGTCAGGGTCTTCAATCAGTGGTCCTTGAACCTTGCGATGGCCTTCAGTTTCTAGAATGTTAACTTTTCATGGATCCTCGTTGTCTTCTTCAGTATTTACATATAACACTCTAGTGCGTAGCTCAGTTGAGTAGCCCATTCAGGGTGAATCACTTCTATTGGATCCTAGGGTATCTTAAAGATAACTGCTTTTACTACTTGTAGTGCCTCATTAACAGTGCCCCACCAACGATACTCAAACGTGAAGGTTAATAGGAACCCTTCGTGTAAGATATCCCATTCACTCATCCCATGGCAGAGCTCCATCTTTATATACGAGTTTATGGGTATAACATCTAGGGTATGATAGAACAAGTGCACCCACTCAGGTTGCGGCTCTTTCCCATATAATTTTGTCCACTTGGAAAGGTGCATGTGTGCATCATCCGGTCCATCATACTTGTTTGTTAGACGCATCTAAGGCTTCCCAAAATGCATGTGCATCATTCTCCTGCATTCGTGCCAGTCTTCAAAGCTTCCTTGGTGCGTCCCCCACCACCTCACTGGCATAGCGCATAATACCCATTTTAAAGCCTCGAAACGTTGTTGTTCCGGCACCTCTCTTTCAAATATTTTCAAGAAAGCATATACCTCACTTAACCCATTATAAGTAGGCATATCCCTTACCTCTATCAATACGTAGTGCAACGATCTCGTCATCATGTTACAATTCAGTGTGGTTACCTCATGTAACTAGTTCTGCCATCACTCTATTTCCTCGTCTGAATCCGGTGTACAAGATCTTTCACGCTCCCATGAGATTCGTCCATCCGCAGTGGGATTTACCCAGTATTTCTCTAGCGTGGTTATATTGTAGATGCAGTCCAAGTCGTTGTTGCTTTCATAGTTGCACACCGGCTCCATGTAGCGCAATCCCTTAGCAGGGTCTAAAGGTACGACTACACGCAGGGACTTTTTCTCAAAAATCATTTTGTGCTTCTTCAGGTTTATCACGTCGTTCATGTCAGTGGCCTAATTGATTCCTAAGAGCGCGGAGTATGGATTGTTGTCATCAACAATATCTATCACTTCAAAGTCTACTAGCGTGCTTGCCCCTTCAATATCCAAGGTGATTCCCTACAATCTTCCCATGGGTATGATCTTTTGCTGGTTCACCATTCCCAGTTGGATAGGAGACCATTACAGTGTATGCCTTCCCATGTGCTCCCATGTCTGCGTCAATCAAACGTTTGTATAAATTTGTAGAATTTTTCTATAAGTCAGCTAGCTCTGATACCATGTAGAACATTTTCTACAAATCAGCTAGCTTTGATACCATGTAGAAATTCCCACCTGTAAAACCTAGTAATGCAATGTACTAAAGAAAAACACTTGATCTACTTCTACAATAATTGAGCGGAAGCTTAATCGAACATGAGAAACATCAATAAGAACACATATAAATGATAAGAAGGAATCAATCACACATAACACAAAATAATTTACTTGAGGAAAGCACCAGCCTAAAACCCCAACTCTGTATTATCATACAAGTGGAAATATAGCCAGTATTACAAAAAGAATCA
>APFE030316834.1:0-12889 GCA_000404065.3 Pinus taeda | reverse complement strand
GGTGGGGCCTTGGAAGAAGTTGAATGCCTCAAAGACTTCTTTCAACCCGATCACCCTCACTGAGGGGGATCTACATGACATTGGGGAGATGGTGAGGGATTTCACCAGGGAGGCCCTCCATCAGTTTGCAGAGGAACACTAGACAGTGTTGGGGGCCCTTCAAGCATAGATACAGGAGTTGTAGGTGCACACTCCACAAGTTGGTACTGTGTCAACCAATCTCACACTGGGCACGACAACGAATGAGGAAATGTTGTGCGCCCCATGACCAACACCATAGTGCTACCAGATGGAGCACTCGTGACAAAAAATGAGGCCAATAGGCCTATGGTCAGTGGATTAAAGGGGATCTGGATAAACATGGTTTCCCTCCCTTGGGAGATGCTTTATGCTTTTCAAGATAGAGTTGCTGTAGAACTGCGAGCTAGGGAGGGTCACTCCCTCCAGGTCATGAGTGAGCAACACATCAACATCGAATAGTTGAGCCTGTAGTGCAATGACGTAGTGACGCAGAACCAACAGATTTTTCAGGTTGTCGACAAAGCCTGCTAGATGGTCCTAGAGCTGGCCATCCAAGCAGAGGAACTAGCAGAGGCATGCGTCTGGAAACAGGTAGCAGGGGTGCGCAAGGCTAAGGAAGAGATGGCCAAGGTTCAGTTGGAGCTGAACCTTTAGATAGGCAATCTACAGTTGAAGGTGCAACCTTCAACTCTGCTAAAGATTAAAGAATAGTGCACCAACGCAATCATAGTAGCCATAGTATAGGTCAACATCACAGTAAAAGATTGCACCAAGCTATTTGAAGAGTCGTTAGATGTTCTCACCACTCTGCAGGAGGACCCAAACATACATCACATAGAAACAAAGGTGCGTGAGCTGCAACAGAAATATGATGAGATAAAAGGGACCATGCAGATGGTTGCCTTTACACAAAGGCTCACGCGGATGCAGTATGCAAAAGCACTCAATGAGAAGGTGGATGTTGTTTGACACAAGGAAGTCATTTTGAAGGCGTGCGTACAACCATGGATTGATGAGGCATTCGTCATTACAGCCTCTATTGAAGGAAATATCTCATAGATGTAGGGGACACAGGAACAGATTCATGAGAGTAGTTCAGCTACAGTGGTCTTTGAACAACGCGTCGAGGAAACACAGCAGGAAGCCGCTCAGTGCGATGCTGAACTTACAACAGTCCACGCAGAGTTGGGAGGTCTTCGCACAAATATCTCCGCATCAACAAAGTGACTCAAGGGCGAGTCATGATGTTTGTGTTGGGTCCCTATTAGGTGCGGGACCCTCCAAGGGAATTTTTGGGGCTTAAAGCTTAGATTTTGGTCAGAAGTTGTAACTCCGATGTAAATACTTCACATTTTGTGGGCTTGGAGCACATAACTTGTAGATGAGTCATAGGGTTTTCTGCCCTCAATTTTGTAATCTAAGGTCGGCTACCCATGGGCCGTGGACCATGGGATTGTATAAGTAGAGCGAGGCTCTAAGTTGTAAAAGAATGAATCAGAAGTCTAAGGATGAAGAGTTGAGTCATATCTAAAGTGTAAAGTCTAGTTTTGGGTTGTAGAGTAGGAGAAGGCTTTGTAGCTGAGTGCACAGAGGCCTAGTAGTCCACGACTGAGTGTACAAACCCCTGTAGCTGAGTGCATAGGGCGAGTCGAGTCTGTAACAATTGGAAGCATTTATAAAGAGCAATTTTATATCATTCATGTGTATTTATTTCCTATCTTCTGGATTGAATGTATCAAGTATGAATTGCATTTATACTGTTTATATGATGCGTGAACATACATGATTGTGTTAATTAAGTGAATGCGAGATAAAGTATCTATTTATGCGAAGTTAAATAACATATTTAAGAAGATAAGTAAGAGACATGGTGTAGTTTGGGGAAATAGCACAGATTGCTGCCATAGCAGTGCGAAAGCTTCTCAGCCCTTGGGTAGGGCTACGCGAAGGTGATTATAACAAATCACAAATGTCTCACAGGTCATAACAGTGAGCGAAGTAACCTACACAAAGGTAGGCACAGTTGGACTAAATCGACCCCTTAGACATCTTAAGGGTTCGTAAAGTTGGTTCTAGCATCCCCCCATATTGCTTCAGGTGAGAGTTCAGTCCATGCTCCACGGGCTGATGCCGAAAGGGCTAGTTGTGTAGGGATTTGTTTGGCTAAATAACTTTGAACCTAGGTTAGGCCCCATCAAGCCAGCAAATACCATAGATTTTCCCAAGGTAATGATCAAGGAGAAATGCTATAAAAATGAATTTATTTTCATCATCCTTGTGTGCACTTGTGAGATTGATCTCACTTGTTTTCTTCTTTGGTAGTTTGTTTCTTTTATATTTTGGTATAGGAATGAAAAATGTTATATGAGCTGAAGTGTAGTGTGATGAAATAATCTATGCATTTGACATGGAACTGACAACCTTCAATGGTATATTATGTATATATTGTTTGAAGTGATGTGCACGCTATTTAGGATCGATTTTATGTTTGAAGGTGTGTTCGTCATGTGCATATTATTCAATGTGTTCTGGTTTTTCTTAGCTTCATCCCAATGAAAAGTTTGATGAGAAGAAGAGAATGCATTTGTTGGAGTGCGATATGATTTTGTAGAGATATATGCATCAATTGAAGAAAGCACACTGCAAAAATCAGTGATGTTTGTATCATTGTACTATAATGCATATCAGACATAGGGAGCTAAAATAAAAATCTTATGAGATTTTTTATTGTAGGGATACACACACAAAATCAATCCAAATTTCATTTTGTAGATCTATGTGCATTTGTAGAGAATGATAGTCAAGTTTATGGTTATGTATTGATTGATTTGATAGAGACAAAGCTCTATTTTGACAAATTCAATTCTGATCTATAGTGAAAGAACTCATTGCTTGTGCGCATTTGTTATATGATGGATTAATGATTTTGATTGTTTCTCTTATATTGTAGATACACAAAACTGTTGTGTGCTTGATCACACTGTGAACATTCAAAGAATAAATATTATTTAAATTTTATAGAGCTAGAATAGATTTTGGTTTAATAAATATTTTTTTCAGGGTATGTGCACTTAATAATCCCACTATAGTACATTTCATTGAGTCAATTATAGTAATTCGAGCATTTATTCCTCAAGTTCACAACAAAAGGATCAATATGGTCATTGTTGGATGCGCACCCTCTAAATAAATACAAACAAATAAATTGTTAGTCTTACTATTCTTCATAGAGCATATGTCCTCACTGTTAGTCTCTGAGTTTTTGACACACTAAAAAGGTCCGTTCTTAAGGAGTTTACAACGATCAAATTTTGAAATTTTTATTGTTAACTTGGTGTTTCATTAGAGAGAATTTTGGGTTGTTCTTTTGTATTGTTTTTGAGTGACTAACATGAGGATGTTGAATAAATATTTATATATAAAGAATGTGAATAATTGTTGCAGTGGTAGTGACTACCTCTTAGGCTACCCTTGGTTTCTTGATAGGACAAATGTAGAGAGTCTATGCTTATCTTGACCAATATGAATTGATGTTGCTAAAGTTAACCTTTGAGATTGCAGAATTTTTATTTGCAGAGATATGAGTTGTAGAGAAGGCCTTCACTCATTAGGGTTTGGCATAATTTTTTACGTTGATGTAATTGACTTAAATTTCCTTGGTGAAAGTAGTGATGATATGGATGCTGGTGTTTCTCTTGATTAAAACCTTATGAGTAATTTTCTATGATGTTAGTTGAAGATCATTGTTTGCATGGTGTTCTGGTTATGAATGGCTTCATATTCCACATAGAAATGTATGAGGTAGAGTATTGACATGGTTCCTATTACACCAATGTTATTATTGTGACAGTAGTATTATTCCTGTGACAAAGTTGTCTAACTTGCTTTGTGACTAGTATTGTGATTAATGATTAATATGTGTTAAGAAATGGTTGACATCCTAATGTGATCTATCACAAAAGTTTGACAGTATGTGCAGAAATCAATGACTTTTTATGTCGAACAAAAGTGACAGAGACTTATTTTGCTACTTGTCTTTTATGTGTGTCTTGCCTTCATGAATTGTTGTTGATGATGTTACTATTGAAGAAGGCCTTAGCAATGATATTCCATGCCTTAGTGAAATGGTATGGTTGTATAGATGTGTTTGGATTGTGGTAGTTTTTTGTTGATGATTCTCATGATTTTTTTTATTGATATCACACATATAAGTTGAGATGTATTTAACTATCGTTACATTGAGTTGAAAATTAGATCTTATGCAGAGATATTATTTGGTGCAAAGAAAGCTTGACATTATTGGGAGGTTGATGATAATAGGGTTTATGGTAGGTTTACTTGATATAGTGAATATGATGGATGATTTATGATGTCTTTTTAAGTGTGTTATCTTTTTGAACTGAGTGTATGACTTGGCATTTGACAGGGTTGATGAGCAAAGGATTTGATCTGGTTGTGGCTTGGTATTGACAATGATAACTGTTGAGATCTAGCTTGATTGATTAGTGATTGACTTCAGAAAGGTTATTGGTATTTAGTCAATTATTGGGTGTGGGTCCAGTTTGAAAATTTGATGAAGTGTGTCTTACAATTTTTATGATTGATTGAGGCAGGTGGATCTAGTGTGAAATATTCTAAAGCATGGTCCACAGAGGTGTTGAGGGTTGTAGCCTTTAGTGAGGGAGTATGAGATTCCTTCCGATAGGAGTTGATAAACTTGATAAGGGGTTAGTAGCTTCCTTCCAGTTGGAGATGGAGAATTTGTGGAGGTTGTAGCCTCCTATAAATAGGAACCTAGATATAGGTAAGAGTCTACACCAGTACATGATGTAAAATATTTTCTTCATAATAAGGAAGAATATGAAGACGATAACATCAGTGGTTTTCTCCCACATTGGGTTTCCACCTAAAAATTTGGTGTCCCTATGTGTTTATGTGCTCTTCATTCTTATGGTTTACATGCTTTTATAATTAATGATACTCATGGTTTACTAAATAAGCTATGATTTATAACACAATATCCTGCTATTGAAATAATGGTTCAAGATAACTTTGTAAATGAAGGAATAAATTAAGTAAATTTGAATTGAATGAAATACTAATTCACCCCCAAAGTATTTATAATAATTGGAATCAAAGAAGATTTCTGTAGTAAATCTTAACTGCTTGAGAGTCGATTAGGGACAATGGGAAGCAAGCACAAAAATAAGGCAACATAATGGAAGATGCCAAGTGATGAAATATGTGATAAGGATGTATCTTATGCCATGGAAACATCTACAATCATCAATCAAGGACAATCAGTGGTAGAATAAGGCAAGTCAGAAACTATAGAAAATAAATATATGTGCATACTTAATGATGCTAACTATTAGGATTGGAAAGAAAAGATTACGTCTAGGATAATATCCCTTGGATTTGATGTTTAGCATTTAGTTTGTAATGGTTATAATAAAACTCAACCATCATTATAGGAGCTCTAGAAGCATAGTCATGTATTAAATGAAATATTTTTTAATGTACATGATTTAGTATTAGAGAAAGTTACGCATTATGAAACCACAGAATGGGATAATATGCATGCCATACATGAGCGATAAGGAAAAAAACTAACAATGGAAGTTTGGTCATCGGGTAAACCAAGAATTAATGTTGTTTCTGAAACATTAAATGAATCTAAAGGAAATTGTGGTCTATCATAAGATGAGAGTGATCATCAAACAACCTTTATTATATCAGATGGAGTTACTGATTCAGAAGAAGACAAGTTAGAGGAAGTATTTAAACTCAAAACAAAACTTGTTTCTACTTTGAAAAGGATTAATAGTCTTGAGAATAAGTTGCAAGAATATCAAAATAGGGATCATGATGAATTAGTGAATACTGCAACAGTAACATAACAACTTAAAGAAAGGAAACAATATTGTGAAGGACTTGAATATGAGATCATCTCTCTAAGATCATATCTTGAAAATTCAAACAAATGAAATGAGGACCTACTTCAAGTATTTGAAGAACAAGATGACGGGCTTAAATAATAATTTATTGAGTCAAGAACACAACTAGAAGAAGGAAGAAAATTTGAAGAAGGAATAAGGAAGCAGTATAAGGAAAGAGAAGATCAATGTCAAAGACTGTAGGCTAAGGTAAGAATTTTAAAAGGTAAATTAGCAGAAAAGGACAAACATTTGAAATTTCATGATAGTACTAAGATATTGGACTATATTCTTAATAGTCAAAGATCCCCCTCTATCAAATCAAACATTGGATTTCATGAAATTGTTAAGGGATAATCTAGCTCACAAGCCTATGCAAGCAATTTTGAGGTTAACAAAGAAAACTCTGAAAGTCCTGGTAAATAATTAAGAAGTCAACTAAATCAAAAATCAAGGAAAGTGAATTTTCAAAGGATATAATTTTCTCCTTATAATAGAAATACAAATCCATTCTCTCCTTTGGTCAATGATATTGAATGTTATATCTATCATAAATTTGGACACATTGCAGCCAATTGCAAAAGGAAATTGTTCAAACTTAAGCAAATAGTCTCTCCATATGAAGATCATTGGTTCCAAGGTACTCATGTTTATTTAAGGGGTATTGTTTCAGATGAAATGTATTTGGTCACAAATCTATAGATTATAATAAGATAAATATGAATAATAAATATTATGATTCTCTTGCCCCCTTCTTTGGTAATGTAAGGGGTTATACAGATAATAAGTTTCGACATATAGTAAAAGAATGAAGGAACAAGACAATGAATTCACACAAACAACCAGCAGGTTCCCTCCAAAGAAAGAAACTAGGAGAGAATATTGTTATCAAAAGACTTGAAAAACATGGATCCACCATCACTCCTCATAATAAGCAGAAGGAAAAGGAAAAATTGAGGTGTGTACTTGCTTTGTGCACATTTGAAGAAGAAGATAAATGGTACATAGATAATGCTCTCATCACATCTATGGAAATAAAAAAAATAATTATCTCTCTAAAAAGAAAGAGTGTTAAGGTTATTCTTGGAAATAGTTCACCTGCAAAGCTACTAGGAAAGGGTAGTGTTGATCTTGATGTCAAGAATACATAAGAAAATAATCCATTATTGGCTGAAGAACTAAAGTAGAACATTCTAAGTGTAGTCCAAATAGTTGATAAAGGGCATGTAATTTTATTTACATCAGATGGATGCAAAATTAGAGAAGAAGACACTAGCAAGAATATCTTAAAGGATTCATAAATGCAATCAAATTATTTGTTCTGAAGAAAAATCCAAGAAGAATAAGAAGTCAAGTTCCTCTTCTTTAGATTTAGGGTAAGGGAATATGGTCCTCTTTGTAGTCTCTGATGCTTATTTCTTAAAGGAATGTAGAAGTTCATGATAGATTGATGATAATCAGGTCCATGGGATTAATGGTGCATGGTCTCAGGGGGAGATATGCATATGTGCTATTTCATTAGTTCAACCTTGATGATGTTTCATATGTTGATATATTATTCTTTTGGTGATGATTTATGCTACTATTGTTGCATGTACTTAAGTTGTTTTGATCAAGAAAAGATATAACATGTTCACAAGGAGCTTCTCATATGGTTCCCATTGTTCATTGTTGGAATTATGGCTCTAACAATGGTTTAATTTTTATTTTTGATATGATGTTTAGGTGTGTTGATCTATGATGTATTTATGAGCTATGCATCTATTGTAATGAATATTGGTAATGAAGGATTGGTGCAGGTTCAATGAGAGCATATCCTATCCTTCCAATGGTTCATTAATGACATTACGATTTATTATTAGCATGGAACTACTTATATAATATGATCTATGCTTATTTCTACTATGATCAATCTTCTTTCATTGGTTCTTTGATACATTTCTTACTATTGGAAGATATATGTTGTTTTCACTATGCAATGGTTGATGATGGTTGATATATATCCTGTTGATAAATCTTATTCTACATAATGGCTTGTGGTGCTAAAGGTCTTATTTGACTTCTCATATGTTGTTGATGAGTCTACTATTTATAGTAATCAATGTGATATTATATACTATTGTTGATGGATGTCTTGAATGTTGATTTATGTTGAAATAAAATGTTGAGAATAATCATGTGTTATCATGTATTGCACTTCTCTTTGTTAATGGGTGTCATTATTTGAGTCTATCACGCTTATGTACAAACATGTATTTGCTGCTACTCACATTCTATATCACTATAAGATCTAGTATCTACTCAAGGGGAGCATGGTATATGTAAGAGGATATGTTATTGATATCCTCGGTTCACAATAGCAGAGCATGTTAGGGGGAGTACTTCTCTCTGCTTGGTTATGCCCTTTGCCCTTGATGTTAAAGGGGCAGAGAAGACTTGATATTTTGCAGGAGGTTGACATCAAGTCCAAAGGGGGATATTGTTGGCATTATGTCTATTTGTTTTCCTTGATGTCAACCTATATAATTTTCTTTATACTAATGTTTGCGCATGAACACTACAAAATTCCTAGGAATAATAGAGGTACAAATCTTTATGGAGTGCAACATTACAATTAATCGTTATTTCTTAATTGGTTATTGATTATGCATGTTACAAGCCATCATGAGTTGGTCTAGTGGTCCAATTTTCTTTTCATAATGGATATTTCATAATGTGTTCCTATTGCACAAATAATATATGGACCAATCCTTTGTAATAAAAAATACTTTATGGTCCAATCCACTTGCATAGAAATATTTTATTTATGGTGGAGGTTATCACTATTCATTATTGGACCTACTCTATTTCATAAAGAATATTTTATTATGAGGTTGAAGAGTTGATTGGCAATCGACTGTTGAAGTAAAAAGATTTACATTGAGGCCACAAATTTGGTCATTGATAGTTAGAGAAACAACTTGGAAAAAGGAAAGAAATAAATAATATATTAAATTCTATGTTATATAATTAAACATTATTTGTCAATAGTTGATTTGGAAAATCAATTAAAATTAATGTGGAAATTTTTGGTCCCAAGGTTTATTGAAAAAATCAACTAATACCATAGAGTTTGCCATGGTAATGGTCAAGGAGAAAGGCTATAAAAAGGAACCAATTTTCATCATCCTTGTGTTCACTTGTGAGATCGATCTAGCTTGTTTTCTCATTTAATAGTTTGTTTCTTTTATGATTTGGTATAGGGATAAAAATTATGATACGAGATGAAGTGTACGACGTTGAAATGATCTATGTGTTTAACTTGGCACTCATAACCTTCAATGGCATGTTATGCATAGATTGTTTCAAGTGATGTACACACTATTTTGGATTGATATCATATTTGAAGGTTTGTTCGTCCTATGCATATTATTCAATGTGATCTTGTTTGTCTTAGCTTTAGCCCAATGCAAATTTTGATGAGAAGAAGACAACACATTTGTTGGAGTGCGATCTGATTATGCAGAGATCTATGCATCAATTGAAGAGAGCACATTGCAAAAATTAGTGATGTTTGTATCATTTTATTATAACGCATATTAGACACAGAGAGCTAAATCTTAGGAGATTGTTTATTGTAGGGATATACACACAACATAAATCCAAATTCCCTTTTGCAGATCTATGTGCACTTGGAGAGATTGATAGGAAAGTTTTTGGTTATGTATTGATTGATTTGACAAAGAAAAAGGTCTATTTTGACATATGTGATTATGATTTATAGTGAAAGGACCCACCACTTGTGCACATTTTTTATTATTATGGATTAATTATTTTGATTATTTCCCTTATATTGGAAATACACAAAACCATTGTGTGCTTGATCACATTGTGAACATTCATAGGACAATGACTATTTATGTTTTGTAGAGCTAGAATCAATTTTGGTTTTATAAATATTTTTTTTGGGTATGTGCACTAAATAAGCCCATTGTAATACATTTTCTTGATCCAATTACAATAATTCGAGTATTCATTCATCAAGTGTGCAACAAAAGGATCAATATGATCATTGTTGGATGCGTACCCTCTGAATAAATAAATAGAAATATATTGTTAGGCTTATTGTTCTTCATAAAGTATATGTTCTCACTGGTCTTTAAGTTTTTGACACACTAAAACGATATGTTCTTAAGGAGTTTGTAGAGGTTGAATTCTAAAATTTTATTGTTAAACTGTTATTGTGTTATATAGAGTTTTGGGCTGATCTTTTGTAGCGTTTTTTAGTGATTGACATGAGGATGCTGAATAGATATTTATATGCAGAGAATGTGATGAATTGTTGTAGTGACAATGATTTATCTCTTGGATCTTCCCTTGGTTGACTGATACGATAGATGTATGTGCCTATCTTGACCAGTATGAATTGATCTTGCTAAATTTTCCCTCTAAGATTACATAATTATTTGGAGAGATATGAGTTGTAGAGAAGGCCTTCACTCATTAGGGTTTGGTAGAATATTTCACATTGATGTAATTGAACTAAAATTCCTTGATTTAGGTAGTGATGATATGTATGCTATTTTTTCTCTTTTTAAAAACCTTATGAGTCCTTTTCTATGATGTTAGGTGAAGATCATTGTTGGATGGTGTTTTGGGTATGAATGGCTTGACAATCCACAAAGAAATGTTTGAGGCAACATATTGAAAGGGTTCATGTTACACCACTATTATTCCCATGACAATAGTATTATTACTGTGAAAACAATGTTATTATTGTGATAGAGTTGTGTAACTTAATTTGTTACTAACATTGTGATTAGAGATTAGTATGTATTTAGAAATGGTTGAGATCCTAATGAGAGATATGACAAAAGTTTGAAAATATGTGTAGAAAATAGTGAATTTGTATGCAAGACAAAAATGATAGAGACTTATGATGTTGCTTGTCTTCATGAATGCTTATTGATGATGTTTTTATTGAGGAAGGCCTTAAAAATGATATTGCATGTCTTATTGAAATGGTATGGTTTCATATATGTGTTTGGCTTGTGGTAGTTTGTTGTTAATGATTCTCATGGGATCTACTATTGGTATCACACATTTCAATTACGATGTATTGAATTACAATCTGAAATGATCATATGTTAAAACTGAAGTAGAATTGATTATCCCAATAGTGAAATGAATGTTAACTTAAAGTACTGAAACCGTGAGAATTGCTTGAGAAGAAAGACTTTATGAAAGTTGATAAAACATAAGTAAGATGCAAAACAGAAGTGAAAACAAAAAAAACACAATGATACTAGACCACAAGATTGATTATGGAGTTCGTCCTTGATGGATTATGTCTCTAGGCCCGCTTTCAAGATGGGTGACCACTTTATTAAGATTGAAACCGAGAAGGTCAATTACACAGAAAATTGACCAAATTGAATTGGCATGCAGGTACTTTTGGTCACTGTAATAAGAAATATCTTTGAACCATCTTTCTAATGCCTATCACGGTTCCCATTTTTGACTCCTGATGCTCCTATTACACTGAAAACAAAATAGCTTATATCCTCCAAAATCTGCATACAAAACTCAAAACTCAAAAATCACTCTTCATTCTTCATGAACAAAAAATGTGCTTTTAAAGGGTTGTAGATACATCTGAGGTCTTCCTAGCCAAGATTGGCATGAACATTGAAAGTAGTAGCTACAATTATGTTCTCATGTCCTTGGCCTTGTCACTGTTTTCCACCTAGGGATACCATATATGGTCTTTGAATTAATTGTAAAACAAACTGCAACGAAAAAACCCAAATCGGACTTTGGATTAACACCAAAATACTGGCGGTCAAGATAAAGCACGGAGGGAGTTAACTATTAGCATATGAACAGTAGGGTCTAACCACTATTGGACACCCGATGGCTACCCCTAATGACACGGTAACAATGCTACTCACATGGCACATTCTTCGCCTGACAATTTTCATTTCCTGCATGGTTTAGTTGCCGTGGTTACTAAATTGTGTAGTTACTATCTGCTTGTACATACAACCCATCATGATAGCTGTTGCGGTCTATGGTGAACTTCGCCTGGTTAACATTTGCCTGCTCACATGACTACTATCCCCATGGTCTTCTCTCGTGTGGTTTCACTACAGTTAAGACTGTGGGTGGTATTTTATAATGTTTTTAAATGTATTATATATAGGCCGAGAGGGTAGTACATAGGGTTTTTTGTATTTTAATACATTTTGAATAATGGATTTAGGTCTTTAGACTTAGGTGTCCACCTTAGGTATTTTTGTTTTTAACACAATATTTGAATACAAGTTTTCCATGACTTGAAAGATCATGTTACCCAAAACCCTTTTACAACAAATTGTAACTATGTGACATCAAACCCAATGACCACATCACTGACCCACAGATTACTAATGATGACGTAACGATGTTGACGATGAACTAAACCTGACGATGAACTGAACCTGTGGAACTGATCTGAAAAGATCCTCCTAGATCAATCCTCTCCAATTCAAAGCTTTTAGACCATAAAAGTTTGATTTTAAGCAGATATCAAGTGAGGGTATAATTACCTCACTTTTCTGACTTCCATCCACCTTGCCTTGCTCAGATTCATGTTGTTGAGTCCTATTTAAAGATATTCAACATCTCCATGCCTCCAAGATTGAATCTTCCTGTCCAAGATGATATCTTCCTGCAACTCATTCATATACTCAGGTGCTGATCCGGATTTAAACAGGAACGCAATAGATTACAGAGATAACCATAAATACAGAGATGCGATAACCATAAATAAAGAGATGCAGCGGACTTGACACTTCATTTCATTAATGGAAAATACCGAAATATGCTTACAACTCGAATTGGAAATAAACCAGCTAGGACGATGGTAGCTTATCTCTGAGAAGAGATGTGCGGCTACATGTCTCTGAACTATT
>APFE030316831.1:2901-27364 GCA_000404065.3 Pinus taeda | reverse complement strand
GTCAGAGGGGAAGCTTCTGGAAGATTCCATGATCTTCCACCTCGCATTTTGTCCCTGCCATTTGTCCATTCCTGACCATCACACCCTACAGAGGAGCCATTCAGTATGCATAGCACCCTATACACTGGGAAGGTGATATGCATCGCACCCTCTGCACTGGGTTTTCAGTATGGTCCAGTTTTGACCATTTATGAGCAGTTTTCAGTGGAGAACTTCTAGGAGATGATGTAATCAGCTGACCTTGTTCCTTTAGGTAGTGAAGCAACACTTTTAGGGTCGTAGGAGCCCTCAGTTTATGGACATTTATGATTGGGGTTGAAGTTCCCAAAAAAGTCTATAACACTCCTTGATCTCCTCCTTCTTTCCCTTATTCAATAATGGACATTCCTTGTATAAATTCCCGACTACATGATATCTTCTGCATTGAAAAGGAACCCCTTCGTAGTCCAACTTCTGCAATCTAGAATACCCTAGCCAGTGGAGTAACAAAATTTCAACAAAGCCTTCCCATTTATCCAGTCACGACCAGTATTCGGGCATAGGATATCTTGCCCGTCTTAGTAAACGATTGATCATAATATAAGAAGGTCCCAAGATCATCCCCAATGATTTTAAAAACATCCTCAGACCAACATTGTAATGGTAAACCGGAAACCTTGACCCCCTGTTCCCAACCATTTGTGATTAGGGTCAAATAATGGTGACCATCTTTTCAACACGATGGGAGCCATTTCAATGTGCCAAATATTCGAAAGAACCCATTTTGTCTATTTTGACGAAGAGAAGCTAAGGGCAAACCATCCTTGAGTCATTGTCATAATTGAAGGCAAGTTGACCAACACTTGACCTCACATCTCCACCATCCACTTCCTGAGTCCGACCGCAGAGTATTTTTGACCTTGAACCCTACCCACCAGGACTCAATCAGTTGTACCCAAAACATCGCTCATTTTGAATCCCTCTCCCAGAACCAACTGCCAACCTCTTTCTTTCACTTTGGTAGCTTTAGATTCCCCCCCCCCTCTCCCCCTTCCCCCTTTAACCTATCTTCACCTACCTCTCCATCTTTTGACTGCTGATCATCTTCTCCCTTTTCCTTATCCTCTGTTTTCCTTGGATTAGGGACATAGGTAGTAAGACTTGCAAAGCATCCATATGATTTAGCCGGCGAAAAATCCCCTATGCTAGCTAGATTATTTGCACCAACCACCTTTGAAGTTTTCTCATGCCCTCCACAAGATGTCAATGCCTTCCAGTTACCTTGAATGTTTATCGTTACATCATCCTTTTCTTGCACTGAGTTCAAGTTTATGCAAGCAAGCCTAAACGATAGAGAGGATCTTTACATAATATGTCCTTCCTTCTGTTGCTGCCCCAAATAGGGGGAGTCTAGCCCAAGACCAGCAATGACTAGTAGATGTTTGTTGGTGTTTCCATTAATTCCAAAAGGGGATATTGTTGGTAGTATGTCTATATTGTCATTTATGTCAATTGCAATGTCATTGATGTCAAAACAAGTGTTGTGCAAATTTGTAGTGTGATTGATGCAATTTGGGTAGCTTATCTTTGAGGGCATTTCTTTTGTAGTTCCCTGGTCTAAATGAGAATGAAAATTTTATGGTTTTTCTATGGTAAAATCACAACTCCCTCATTTTTAATTTATTATCTTCATAATAATAATGCGGACCCTATACAACAATTCTAGTCATATCGCCTTTAATGTTTTTATTTTGGTTAATTGTGTGACATTTTTTGTTTTCTTCGAATTTCCATTATGATTGCTTCATTGTATTATATTTCTTGCTAGCTTTCCATTGGTTCTCGTTTTATCTCATTTGGACTTACGATTTGCAAATAATGCTCATTCAAAATTTAAGTGACTTGTACAACCTAAATTAAATATGTACAAAATATATATTATTTTTTTATATTTGTAAATATAATTTAAAAATATTAATATTATAATTAAACCTTGATTAATTTTTAATTCACTAACTATTCTACAAAACACGAAATACAACACATAATATATAGTTTTAAAACTTTATATTAAAAATATATAGAACTATACATAATAAAAAATTTAAAAAAAAATTGGAACTGTCATTTTAATTCAATATGAAATTTCAACTCCGCAATAACTCTCTCCCACTTAGTTTTGTTTTGGTTTTATAATATAGGGTCCCACTCACCACTCCTCCTGAGGACTCCGACTCCTCATCTTTCTCGGCTCCATTTCTCCACCTCAGAGATCCTCCTTATCACTCCATTCACATCTCGGCTCCTCGTAACACACTCCTTATAACTCCCTCTATCTCCTCTACCTTATACCTCCCATGCATACATATATATAAAGAGCCACCAATCCACCTTGCAAGGCCACCAGCCCACCTTAGGCACGAATTTCCATTATTTTTATTTTTTTAATTATATATATATATATATTAAATTAAATTAATAAATTTAATAATTTGTAATTATAATTGATTGGTATATATTTAATTATATTAATAATGGTAATTAATTAATTATTATTTAACTATAATTATATAGTTAATTAAAATTAGGATTTTTAATTAAAAATATCAATTGCTTATTCAAATATGTATTTTTCAGAATGCACACAATTTTGACATTTCAACTTTTGGAGAGGCATATCTGGAGTTTTACTTGGCCAAATAAGGCACAAGACAATTCGTTGGAAATCTAGAATCAAGGAGAACAATATGGGAGCATTTAATATGCCAAAAATTTAACAAAAAATGAGGTTATGAAATTGTAACAAAAAATATTCAATTTCAAAAATTTGTTGAAATAATTTCTTCTTTCAAATTTTTTGTTGTTGCAAAATTGGTTTCATGACAACTCTTTTCAGACATATAAGCTTCAACAATAGTCAGCGAGAGGACAATTTTCATTCAATTTATTTATTTAATTTAATTTTGATTGGATAGTTTATTTTTCCCAATTTTGTAATTCTAATTTAGATTTACAATTTAATTTAATTTTTTATTGATTGGTTGTAGGAGATTTGTTGAATTAGATTAAGCACAAAGAATTTAGAACAATGATAAGAGGACAACACTAAGGAATATGGAGAATTTGTAGCTCTAATTGAGGATTTGAAAAACTACTCTCAACAACTCTCTATTTTGGAGATTTCTTGTAAATTATTAATATTAGCCTTGAGAATGAGTAGGGGGTTCCTCTTCTCTGCATCTAGGAGATTCTGAAGCACTTTGTATGGGATTTTCAACTATAGAACAAAATGGAAAACTCAGATTTGGGTTAATGTGGATTTTTCTTTTCAAATTTGGACTTTGTATTGGAGGCAGAGCCTTGAATTATTGCAACTCTATCTTTTAGTGGGAGAGTTTATGACTTGTGAAATATTGTTGGAGATCAGTACAAAGAACAAAGCAAGAGGCCATGTTTCATTAATTTGCATTTTAAATAATTTTTTTACAATGCAAATTTTATTTATTTAATAACAGATCTATGTAAAGTTTCTCATATTGTGCATTTCTATTTAATGTGAGGATGAATATCTTTTGGATTAGCTATCTAATTCATTAATCTCATATATATATATATATATATATATATATATATATATATATATATATATATATATTATATTATTATTAATTTTCTCATAAATTTACTTAGAAATTTTCCATCTAAAATCAATATAATAACTATTGAAATTATGATAACCTTTTCCTAGTTTTAATAGTTAATTATTCATCGTTATTAAGATCTTCAAACATAACATGTTTTAGTAATTATAACATAAGCTAGTAGAACTATTTTATTAGCCAAATATTCATCATAAACCAGACATTTTAAAATCCAATTATTTATTTATCTTGCTCTTGGTTGGAACAGATCTATATCTTCTAAATCGAGATAATTTAGAATTTATTTTTATCGCCTACATCTTAGAATAGATATGCATTTAGGTTTAAATCCGCATTCTAGAAGTCTCCCTACATAGGGGCATACTTTAGGTGTGGCTTAGTTGAGTCCTCAAGTCAACTTAAGGATTTGCTTGCTTGCATGTGCACAACATGAGGGAAGATCTGTTTTCTCTCTTTCTATTGGTAAGTAATAGACAAACTACAAGCCAGTAGGGAGAGAGAGGGGGTAACTAGACTTCATTGAACCAGTTGGAGCCATTATACAAACGGATAAGAGTCTGATTTGGGACTTTGATTGGGTGGCCTTCCCTGAGGTTGATGAGGTCATTTTTAGCCGTAAAAAATGTTGATGGCCAAAAATGACCCCATCAACAAGTTGAATAACTTGTTATGAGACCTTTCCAGCTATATATGGAACTTATTCTAACTCTAAAGAAGTGAGGAGAAAATCGTGTTTTAAGTAAAGTTGTTTAGATAAGGTTCTAGCTTGATCAGAATTCCACATATGCATTGAATATTGGGCTAGTATAAACTAGCTCGGTAAGCTGGGGACTAGTAGTAGGGACCACAACATTGGATCATGGGCCAATATACACTCGCTCATAAGGTGAGGAATGATATGATCTTTGATCCGGTATGCATTGTAACTTGAGGTAGTATAGATAAGCTCGATAAGCTGGGGACTAGTAGAAGGTTCCATAGTGTTGGAGCGCAGGTTGGTATAGACTCACCTTGGAAGTGTTATATTGATAGGATGTGGCAAGTCCAATGGATGATAGGTGGTAATATTGATGATGTGGTGGCTCCAATGCTTGACACATGGCATGCATATTTTGTATTTTTGGACACCTAAATAGACATTTTCCAAGTGACATGTGGTAGGTACATGTCAATGTCCAAACACATGGCAAGATCTAATTGGTCATACTAGCTAACGTGGAGTGTGACTTAGTAGGTGACATAGCTATGGTGGGTCCCTCTCTAGGATGTCCGGGCACTAAGCACCAAACTGTAGTCTTGGCTATGAAAGACAAGGCCGAGCCAATATTACTTGGCTATGTACACATGGAAGTTATGAGGCAGGGAAAAGAACACATGGCAACTCGTGGTTGGTATACGATGGAATGGAGTGGCATACCTAGACGTATTAGGAATTGTGCCAGGACTATGTTTGGTGAGGTTTTTGGGTACATTTAATTTTGGAAAAAAATGGATGAAAACTAAGGTTTTGTGCCAGAATAATGTATATCCAAAAGTTATCCCTTGCGGTCCCATACTAGGCTATTAGGCCCTAAAAGGTCGAAACAATTATAAGGCAGTGCGATATGTGCTTGGCCTGAGTAATGGATAAATTGTTATCAAGCAGCATAACTGGCGATTGACATATCACAGGGTATTGAGGCATTTGGTATCTAGGGGTGTGCAAAGCATCTAGGGCATAATGATCCAATCCCAAAATATGTGAAAAGATTTTAAGCCTATGGTTTAATGCCCCAATTCACAAGGAGCATAATGGTAAGCACTCAGTGTTGAAGAAAGTAAAAATTAATATGGGCATCCATTGACCTAGATCTTGTTATACAAGCTAAATCGACAAAGTACCCGTGGTCTCGAAAAATGGTCATGTGGTTTCATGAATTTGAAGTTTGTAAGCTCCCTGGGGGGTGGGACCATGATAGTTGAAAATAATATAGGTTATCTAGATTTAGTTCTCCAAGGCATGTCTGCTCTACAAGGGTTCTATTAAACATTTTGGTATAAATATCCGAAACTGGAGAAGCTTGAGGGTGCAAATATGTGTGATTGGATGTGAAGTCTAAGTTTTTGGGAATGGCCATTAGTATAATTGTGGTGGTTTCATTGTGTAAAGAGCGAGAAAGTATAGAGAAGTTGAACAAAGCTCTATGTTATAGAAAGTAGAAGAAGTATGATAATGAAGTTGAGGAAGAGTCTAAGGATGATGTCTGAACATACAAGTCAGTATTGTATGTAGAATTGAAAGATATGGAACAAAGAGTGGTGTGCAGAGTATAGGAGTAGCATGTAAGAATTGTGGATAGAGAAGAACATAAAGATACAAAGAAGGGAGTGATCTACATAACCATAAGATATCTTAAGGAAGACCAAATTGGATCAAATATTAAGAAATTTGTATAAACAAGATAAATTGGAAATCCTGTGGATCTTAGTTTGAAAATGTATGAAAAAGGGACCTGATAGGCAGTTTTGGTTGGTGTGAGTAAAATATTTTAGTGGATTGGTGTCTCCTTCTGGTTGGTGCCTACAGGAACATTCATTAAATAAGTTTTGTGGTTTTCTCCCATAAGGGTTTCCATGTATATCTAGTGTATTCTTATGTTGCTCATGTGATTGATATTATGTATGCTTTGAAGTGTTGTGTATTTGTTAAAATTGGCCATTATACTAATTCACCCCCTTTCTCAATATAATCATATTTCCAATAGTCTTGTAGGGATAATTTGCACCAATAGGGTTATTTTATATCTCTCTTCTTACTTTTCTAGTTTGTTTTAGTCCCTTTGAATTTATGTTGTCATACTTTCTTGATCTTGGTCTCTTCTATTTTTAATTTCTTTGTGTATTACATATATGCGAGTTTCTTTCCTAATGGATGTATATATATGCAAGTTACTTCAAAATTGGTCACATATATACATGACTTGATAAAATTACAATCACATATACCTATTGGGAGTGAAATATTCTTCACCCTCTAGTTAGTCCAAAGATTTTTTTGGAAGCGACTGAGTTTTCAATAATGTATTACTTGTTTCAATAATCATTGGGTAATCTTTGTTTCAATAGTCCATGGGTGTGGTTTCGACCAACAATTATACCCCTCAGCTTCTAATTACAAGCTAGAAACTAAGATGCCTTTCCTACGTACCACCTAGGTGATTGCAGAGGGGAAATACCTGCGGTACTTGAGGAAAATGTTGCACCACTGCTATAGTGCTCCCTGAGGGTGCCTCACAAAGAAAGGGTACTTGCACTAGTTAAATATATATTAGGAGGTTGGGGTAGCTACTTTTGTTACCTTCACTAGTAATACTTGGGCCCTCATCATCCTAAGCTTACCTTCAAAAGGCCCTTCCATCTACTTTTCCATATTTTGGCATCCAGTCCCAACCACACAAAATAAAAAATATTTGCTTGCTATTTATTTTAATTATTTGTTACTTGTGTGCTCCTTACTCCTTGTCATCCTATTGATGGGCCAAATTTTACCGCCAACCGTTAAGGGATCTCCCCAGTGTAGCATCCTAATTAGACTCTACACTGTTTGGTGTGGAAGTCCCATCCGGTATGTGTGCCTTACTACCACCATGTTGTTTTAATATTTTCTTAGGAAAAGGTGAACAACAAGCGTTAGAGAACAAATGCAACTTTCAACAAACACAAATTAAGCAGCTTTATGGAAACCAAATGTATGATATACTATGAATATAACAACAAAATAACATGACATGAATATTAAAAGAATCAATGTTAGCAAAACCTCAATTAAAATGCATGTATAAAGATAAAGATTTGTTATCAACTTTGAACTAGTTATGAATCAACAACAAACATTAAATCATAAAAATAATACAACTCCATAAATGATATGTGCTCAAATCAACAAAACAATTTGCTAATGTAAAAACAATGAAAGAATAACATATACTATCAAATAGTCATAAGAAAAGTCTCACAATGCCCAATAGCACATGAAAGGAATTGCATACTTGGGCTCTAAGAGATTAAGCTAAAATATTAGCAACATCATTACATGAAACTTCCATGAAATCCACTAATGGAGGTGCAAAGGCACCACTTGAATCCTCAAAAGGTCCATTAGCTCTTAAACAATATGCAAAAGTGAAGTCCAAAACTAAAGGTACTTTACATGTGGCCATGGGGGGTTTATTTATAGAAGGTAGGGCGGCCTTTTAGCTACCATGCCCTTTCATCTACCCTCATGACTCTTCAACTTCCCCATGACCTTTCAGATTCCATGTGACTCTCTCTACCCCAAATTCTAATTCACTCTCAACAAAAGACAAATTACATAAATATTAAGGAAACGAAAACGTTTTCAATCAACTAGCCTAGTGATTGAATGTTCTCGAACATATACTTGTAGGTCTCGAACCAAATAGGCTTGCCAGATTTTGTATTCCCCTACGAGTGTTAGGATCTTGTGTTGTAGCTCATCTCCATGCCTTGTAATGCATTATAATGCATCCAGTATCAAAGTTGGCTTCTTAGTATGTATATGGTTTGGTAATTTCATGAGCTTTGTGTACAACCTCACAGGCCCAACCACATATTGAGCAACCACCTCTTTTGTATCCTCCAAATAATCTCTTGCAGTAGCTTTTTTGTGGGATCCAAAAAAGATTGAATCTCTTGCTTGACTTCTTTGGATCTTGTTTCGCCTAGTGCACCAATGGAAGGTGTCTTTTTCATCTCGAAAAGAGATTCCAACCTACCATATAAGGTCTTATATGAGGCTATTGCCCTATCCAAGTCACTACTAAACTTCTCATGTGATTGCATCTTGATACAAAAAACAACCTTATCATTCTCATATGTTCTCCAATTTTTCCCTGGGATCTCTTTAGGCACATTAGGATACTCTTTGATCTATTCATATACGTGAACAACTACTAAGGTGGCTAGTTTGATTATCATTCCTCTATATTTTGACTCCTTCGAGTGCTTGAGAATGGAGCCATAATTTGATGCAATATCATCATCTCATTATAAAATAGATCTATCACTTCTTCCAGTATCTTAACTTCTTCTAGAATGGATATCTGCAAGTCCTTATTTCGGGAGTGTGAAGTCAGCAAGACTTGGTTCTTGTTCTGCAACTGAATAACTTTTTTCTCAAAAGTGACCAACTGTGCCTTCAAATATGCATTTTATTTGGTTAATCAATCTATTCAATTCCATAGTAGCCACAAAAGCAGTTCCAGTGGAAGCTATCATCCCAGGGTTCATCGTGGTATTCATGACTATTTCCCTTTCTGTAAAAACTCATATGGGCTTTACTGGGTTCTTGGCCAAGTACCTATGCATTTCTTACATAATATTGCATTGGACTTGGTTAAAGGTAAACATAGAGATATCCAATACCTCTTCCTCTTCTTCCTCTATGATGCCTAATTCTTGCAATGAGAGATGTCCATTGGTGATGGGAGTAGGTGGTGGGAGATCCAAAATGGGTAACTCCAATTGCATTTTAGAGCTCTTTGACTAATTATATTCTGTTAATTTATCTTCTTGTTATTTGGCAAGTAGATCTTATTTGAGATGCTTGGCTAAGGCTTCTTGCCATTGTTTCGCTTCCTCTTCCTCACGTTTTTCCTTTCCTCTTATTCTTTCCTTTGTTCTTCTTCTATTTTATTTCTAAGTTCTTCCTCCTCCCTCTTCTTCTTTGTTGCTTCTTCTTTTTTCTTCTTGGATGTCTTTGTGTTCTTTCTTTTATGGGCTTCTTTTCTTTTCTTCCTCGCTTCTTTTCTTTTTTGGTTTTATTCTTGCTTCTTCCTCATCTCTTCCTCTACTTGCTTCTGTTGAGATTCTTCCTCTTATTTTTTTCGAGCCTCTTCTTCTTGCTGCTTCTACTAAGATTATTCTTATTGTTGTTTCCTTTGGGTTTCTTGTTTATATGCTTTTTTCTTCTTCCACTTTTTTTGTCAGATTGCTACTCTTTCTTCCTCTTGAGAAAGGATTTTATAGCTTCTAAGCTCATGATTTCTTAGGTATTATGCTCAGACTGTCCCACTTCTTCAACTTGTATGACTATTCCAGTGCCTTGGAAGCATTATAGTAATTTTTTTTTTTTATATTTTTCTCCTCTTTATCGATGAATGTAGCATAAGCCTAACAAAACCCAATTTCTCTGTAGTGTGCCAAGGAAATACCCTGTGGGTCATTTTTGTGGAAACTCATCTCAATAAAATGAAATATTTTTAGGTCTTCAACTTCTACTTCTACATCCTTAAATTTTTTGATAATGTACACTTCAATGTCCAATGGGAAGATCGGCCATGGTCCCTTCTTGACTTTCACCAATGTCTTAAACAATCCAGTGGTTAGTTGGTAAGAAACCTCCTGTAATACCAGTGGGGAGAGCATGAGGAGGCTTGTAGGCACCAATAACCATGATATAAGTAGCCTCTCCAAACAAAAACCAATTTTCTTTATGATGAAGAGAAGTCCTATCTCTTTTTAAGTTGCATGAAGGTTCTTCATTGAAACGTACACTATATAGACAAGAAATAAAATACTCTAGGATATTCTTGTACATGGCCCTATAGCCCATGCTCCATAAGCTCTTGTAATAGATATGTACAATGGATTCTTCCTCAGGGGTCCATTTCGATCCCAAGCCTTCAAAGTCACATTTTTCACATACTACATCCAAAAGGTAAGAAACCATATAAAACTTTGACTACTGGCCGATGCCTAAACTCTTTGCTACATGGAAATTTGATTTTATATATGATGCCAATATGTTTTCCAAATTCAAGATCCTTCCTTTTGTGGCAACTGCATTCATCAACGAAACAAAAGTTTCCTAGAAGGTTGTTGCATCTAGTTTGCTACAGAGATTGTTCATCATAACGACCCTCGTTTGATATACTTTCTTGAAGGATTTCATCTTGTAGAATTCATCTGCCATATTCTTGAATTTTGTTAGGTCTTGCCACCAGGATTTTAACACATCCTTGAATGAACCATCAAATTAGGACAACCATCTGCTATTGAAAGCCTCTTGATTCTTGGGAAACTAATAATGGTTTGAAATATCTGCCACAGTGAAGGATGCCACAATCTTGTCATCATGGCCCTTGACTATGCATTGATCTACATCCGTGTGTTGAGGGATCCATTCTATCATCTTAGCACACATGAAAACTGGTGGCTGCGTTGCAACCATGTGTAGCTAGGATTTTTCCACATTGATGTATACTTGGAAATCCTCCTCATCCCATGTAATCTCTTTTCTTGAGAAATTTGTGTAGATGTCTCCCCATGTGAGCTCTATTGCCTTGTTAATAAAACATATAATATCACCATAGATAGGCAACTTCGGGGGGATATCCACAACCCATTCTATATTGCTTTCAATCTAGCCAGATTTCTACCAAATCCTCTTATGACAAGCATAACCATTTTTTTGAAAGAAGATGAAATGTTGAGGCAGTCTAAGTCAATGGTACTTGACATCCCTAAGATATTAATTAATGAAACAATGTGAGCTCAAGCCAATGATAATCACTATTTTCACAAGAAAATATAGAGGCCACATTTTTAGCAAGCTTCATTGAGAATTACAAGTGTGAGATTGTGACATATGGTGAAAATATGAGCTTCAATATCATTTTAAAGATATGATCATAACCTCACAAAATAAGTTACCCAGGGCGATTTGTTGATCGATTTTTTCAAGCCTTAGTGGCTTAAATCACAATGGATGACAAAGGGTTTCAGTGTATAGTATGAATGTGATGGCTGAGGGTTTGGATGTTGTCAGATTGTAATGGATGCATGTTATCTAAAGGAGCTATGCCGAAAGGGGCTATGCCAAAACAAAAGAGGCTTGGAACACATTAACAAAAGGGGTTATGTTAAACCAATATGAATCCATAAAGAAAATGCATATAGTTCCAAAACCAAGATTCTCATGATGGAACTAATCATCCAACTACAAGTGTACTCTCCTTCAAACTAATAAACACAGTTTTCAAGCCACAACTCCCATAGAATTCCAGAATAAATGCTGTCTAGTTAGGGGTTCCAATTAGCATGCTAGATTTGGGTGGCTTGGCATAGTAGTCATGGGTAAATTAACTAGATTCGATGCAAATCTAGAGTAAATCCTTTGGTAATAAAATAGGGAGCCAGGGTTAGGATGTACAAAGCCACAAATATCGAGCCATGGGATTAACAAAGGAATTGATGCCTACTTGGGAGCACAATTCCACGAGGTAATGAAAGATTGAGGGTGAGGGTGTGGAAATTGGGCATAGAGGTAATAAGAAGAAAGATCACATGGTGTATAAGTACGTAGGGTTAGGAGAGTTGATTCAACACTTAGAAGATGAAACAAGAATAATGATTACAAAGGGTAGGAATTACTTAGCATGTCGCAATCACATGAGCTATACAGATGGGAGGTTCACTTGTCTATTTGTGAAGGTATAATGAAATGGAAAGGAAGAGCAAATCATTATATAATTTGACAACATGTGTGGGAGGTCACATCTTGGGAGTGCACTATGTCTTTGTCACATGCACTAGGTTCAGTGAGGTAGCAGATTGGATATGCCCACTAGTTTTATCGCATGGATTGGAGGAAGAGTAGTCGCAGGTCACATCGAGTAGTGTTGGGTCACTTTGAACTAAGAATTTAGGGCTAGGCTTTCTAGAGTATAAGGAAACCCTAGCTAGGGAAAGGGAGGGATCAAACCCCAGGAAGTCATAGGCAAAGCATGATAGGAAGTTGAGTAAGGGGGTTTCCAAATTAAGAAAGGGTCCAAAATTTGGGGTTGTTGTAGCAGTACAACAATTGGCAACTTTCTGGTAGGACCTCAGGATATCTATTTGACCTTTTCTCAAGATGAATTATAATCCTTAGAAGTGTTTTCTTAAACCTATGGATCCCAATAATTTCATTATGCAACCCCTTTCAATAAATGTAGTCTCTCTACCACTTTGATTGGCTTGCTTCGAACAAACTTCATAGCTAGAAGGAGACACTGGTGGTTTCAATAGGGGATCAAGATAGTGAAAGTGTGATTTATAGATGTTTGTAATTAAAGTGAGTCTCCTATGTTGATCCACTGCCAATATGCTTGTTTAGTTCCTCGACATAGTTGCTCAAGAAATCACAAATATTGCTTCGCCGCCAGTAGGCCTATTTAGTATCTTGTAGAAGTTGCTTGCATCACCTCTCTATGTAGAAAGAATTTCTCAATCATTTACCCTTATTTTAATTCATTTTCTTTCACATACACATTGGCATCATTTATTAGGCATTCATTATGCCAAGGCGAATGAGGGATCTCAACTTATTTTTTTGGCAAGAGAGGTTGTTCCTTGTTTTTAGAGACTTTAAGATTTTTCCAAAAACAGTTGGATCACAATTGGTTTTCTCATTTTCCCTTCTCTAACCACTAGGTCGAATCACTAAGAACAAAATTATATTTCCAAAAGCCAATTCAAGTGACAAAAATCACATTAGGGATACGAGGTGTTCTAGCTGGTTAGAGTTCTCCACAAAGCCTATTCCATATTTTCCTTATGGATATCCTTGACTTCTAAAGATATTCAAGATTGAATAATGGAAGGAGGTCTAAAGATAGCCAATGATTGAACATCTACCACAATTTCTGTGACATATTCAGCTTATATACAATGTCGTAGAGCTCTTTATTCATATGCAAGGCCTTTATTTATGTACAAAGGCATTTGAATGGAATTGAAAGAAAATGCATAAGGGAAATACATGAAACCAAAAGAGAGATAGGAAAATAAAGGAATGAACTGAAAATGATAAGAAATAAATATTTACAAAGAAGAGAGAGCAGTTGCAAGAGTGCTAAGTGAAGTAAAATTTTAGGTCTTTGCCATTTTTAGGAAGAGATTCAACCTTCTCGTCTAGGGTTTGGAGATGATAACTATGCTGGCCAAGTTTTTCCTTGACTTGATACAGACTAATCCATAAGGACTTAAACTTGGTGTGTTTTCCCTTCATGGGATTTATCCCATTTCAAAACAAGATTACCCACACTAAATTCCTTATTGAATGTAGATTTCTTGTCGAACCATCTCTTGATTTAGTTCTGATGTGAGGCAAAATTTTCCCAATCCTTTTGCCTTTCTTCCTCAAGTTTCATCAAGGTGTTAGCCTACTTTACATAACTGGGCATGGCCTACCACAAGATTCTTGGGATAGTTGTAAAGCAGCTAGGTACATGTTAGGTGGTAGGATGACTTCTTTACGTACACAAGGAAGTAAGGGGAAGTGCCAAGAGATAGTTTAGGAGTGACCCAACCAACCCAAAGAGCATTAGTTAGAGCGTTATGCTAATTTCTCTATTGTGCAAGCACGATTTTCTTGATGATACGGATCAGGTTCTTATTGGTGGATTCAGTTAAGTCATTACCTTGGGGGTAGTAATTGGTATAATGCTTCAATACATATCCAAGAAAAGTCATACAACCTTAATGATGTGTTGATAACACTAGAAACTGCCAAAAAGGGGTCTCTCTGATATGAAGTCCCAATTAGACCTCACATGGTTTTGGTGTAGAAGCCCATCCAAAATATGGCCCAGTTGCCATAGTATTAAAGATTTTCCTTGGCTGCAATTGTTAGCATAAGAGAGAAACACACATATACTTTTGAATGAGAAAGTAAGTAATCCTTGTGAAGTGTTCAATTGTAATATGTATCAATGTTCTTTCATTGAGAGGGAAGAGAAAGTGAGTCTTTAAAGGAAAAGTAGTAGTACTATCCTAATAAAAACATACACACATACATATGAAATAAACATTAACCATCTAGTGAAATAGTTCACATAGACATAACAATCATTAAAGCTAATACAACACACATTCAACAAGATAAGCACCAAAGCCAATGAAGTAGTTTAGTTTCTTTAGTACATAAGAACGTAAACACACACCATAAACATCTAAAAAAAAGCCTTACAATATTCACAATATATGCATGAAAGTGATTTGGCTCAACAAGCTTCTATAATTAAGTAAAAATTCCAAGATACTTCATTACAATGAGACACCACTAGCCTCAATAGTTGAGAATTAAGCCACTACTTGCTCTTCAAAAGAATAATCTTCCCTCTAATGCCTAGTTGGAGAAGCCAAGGTGAAAAGTTCTTTGCTTGAGTAATGAGGCTTATTTTATAACAGGAGGAATGACTTTTCATATCCCCATGACTCTTGGCCTAACCTCATGACTCTTGGACTTCTAATATCACCTTTTTACTTCTACAAGCCTTTTGTACCTTTTCTAGTGATTCCTTTGTCCATATGTGACTCTTGGACTTTCCAAATATTTGCATTTACAATATTTTTCCAAAATACATAATCATTTTCCACATCATATTGTGGTGAAAACAAGACAAGCCGTTGAAATAGATGAATTGGAGTCTGGTGGCTTGTAACATGAAGTTCTATGAGAAGTGATGACACCACCACTATGTATTTAATACTTTGTACATATCTTACATTGGGATTACTTTCTACCCTGCAAAGGGTCTAGACATGTTATGGAGTCTTCATGGGTCACTTTGATCATTACAATCCAACATTCCTTCAAATTTTGCAACATGGTGCCTTTGTTGCTTTGTCTTCAAGAATGCTTTCTCAGACAACCACTTCTAGTAGATCTCCTCGAACATCTTATACCATGTTTTTTGAGTACTTATAGGTGAAGATCACTCATGGAGAGCAAAAATTAGTAATAAATTCTCCTACTCTACTGTGATTTATGCAATGAGACATATAAATCTCAACAATGTGTAAGGGAGAGGAAGGAGGGCCTTTTTGGGGCAAAGTGCACTTGCATGATATAGGGAGGTAGGGTTTGGTGATTATGAATGTGCAGTGTGAAGTTTTGGAAGAGGAGGAGGAAGGGTATGCACATTGCGTAGTTGCAAGAGGAAAGTGTGAAAGGAATGTCCACTAAAATTGTGTAGTGTATAAGGAAGGAGGGTTAAGGTCTTAAGGCGAGTAGAGGGTACAGTTGCAAGGCACAATGAAGGTCATCACTACCCACTAAAAGTGTGCAATGTGCTACACTAGGCAGGCGGGGTTAGGGTGAGTGCATGAAGAAGTTGCAAGAAACTAAGAGGAGGTCTTGATCATTGTAATTAAGTAGCGCACAAAGGAGAGAGAGAGTGACCTTAATATGGTGCAGGGCACAATTTTAGTTGGTAGGGGAGGTCACTGCTAGGCTCTAGAAGTGTGCAATGTGATCTCTGAAGCATAGGGATGAAAAATAAAAAAATGGCTAAGTCTGGAGGATGAAGTAAGAAGGGACACAAGAGATCTTGTAGATGGTCAAGCTTCATATTCTCTAATATTATCATCAAAACATGAAAAAGACATTAAAATAACATATATACATCAAAAATATAGTTCACAAACATTCTCTAAGTGCAACAAGAAAAACATGATTGATTAATACACATAAGTCTCGTTTTGTGACTTGAAAGTGTGTTATAGTACCAAAGTGCGCTATAACTAATATCAACAATACAATGACACTTAAGAAGGAGCATGGGTATTAGAAGCATGTGTAAAAACATGAAAAAAACACTTGAAAACCAAAAGCATCACTTCACATGATAGAAGGAAGGCTCCAAACTTCAAATATAATTTTTTTTTGGAGGGTGTTGTAGTAGCAACAAGACTTGGCGACACTGGATGAAATTCCGCTTCTTTGTCTAGGTCTATATTTTCAACAAAAAGTTTAGCCCTTTAGGAAGTATTGACCCATGATAAGGATTACCCAATATTTGCCACTTATCCTGGTTTAAAACATGGGTTCTCCAATTCCTTGCTTTGCTTGAACACATTCAAAGACTTGTCAAAAATTGACTGTTTCGATTGGGAAGAGATACAAAATGTACCAATATTATGATAATCAAAAGTTAGGCACATTCACCAGTGTTTTTTGTTGCCAGTGAGCATGTTCAGTACCTCAACAGAGTCACCTCAAGGAATCACAAGCATCTCTTCACTGCCAGTAGGCCTATTTAGTAGCGCGACAAAGTTTCTTTCTTCACCTCTCTATGCAGGAAGCCTTTCTCTTCTTCACCTCTTTATTTAGATAATAATATAATGTGCAAGACACTTATTTATTTTGAAAGTGGAAGAGGGAACCTGTCTTATTTTACATGCAAGAGAGGATGTTCCTTGTTTAAGGGATTCATATAATGCCAAAAGTTGATATGGTTGTTTGAGGTTTTCTCCTTCCCTTTCTCTACTTGGTCAATTCAACACGTGAATACACCATTAAGTAAAATTCCAAGTTAATAATGAAGATCCAAATATACAGACATCATATGTCGACCGAGAGTTTTCTAGTCTACATGACTCATATTTTCCATCTAGACATTACTTGTCTTAAAACACTTAGACCAAAACACAGAAGGAGACTTAACATATAGCCAAGCATTGTGGATGTCACAATGCCTTTTCATTTCCACTAGATTGTTATTTCAGGCCATACTTACATTCTCACACAAGGTCTTATTTATGTACACTGATCAAAACAAAAGGAAAGAAAACAAGACGTGACAAGGAAAAATAACAACAAAACAAAGAAATACATTTATACATAGGTATGAAAACAACCTAGGGTTGATACTGGAAACAACACTTTTGATCTTGGCCATTGATAGGAGGAGGATTATTCGTCCCATCCAAAGATTTCAATTCGTAAGAATGGTGGCCAAGCTTTTCAAGGATGGTGTAAGGTCCAATCCACTAAGATTGACATTTCTTGTGCTTGCCTTTCTCTTCGTGGGCCTTGTCGCACTTCAATACTAGGTCTCCCACACCAAAATCTTTGTTATCTGTAGACGTCTTATCAAACCAACACTTGATTCGATTTTGGTGTATGGAAAATTTTTCTTTTGCTTCAAGTTATTCTTCCTCTAGCTTGAAAAGGGTATCTATCCTACTCTGAACAAGAAGGCAAGGTTTACCTTAATATTCTTGAGAAAGCTGCAAGGCTAGGAGGTATATGTTCGAAGGAAGGATAAATTATTTTCTGTATACAAGGAAGTAGGGAGAAGTTTTAAGAGAGGGTATGGGAGTGACATGGTCAACCCATAATGCATTCACCAAGGCATTATGCCAGTTCATTTTCTCAGCGAAAATGATTTTCTTGATAATACAAATTAGATTCTTGTTTGTAGACTCGACCAAACCATTTCCATGAGGCTAGTAGTTTGATGTGTGCTTTAAAACAATAAAATTATCTAGTGCAAACTCATAAAGCTTAAATGAGGAAAAATAAGTTGCGTTATCAAATACAATTGATGTGGTAACACTGAACTTGGTTATGATGTTTAGTCTTAGAAACTGCATGACTTATGGATCATTAACTTGTCTTAGCAGAACTGCTTCGGTCCATCGAGTGAAATAGTTAGTTGTGGTTAAGATGTATCAATTTTTCTTTGATGAATGAGGAAATATTTCACCAATAACATACAAACCCCATTGTTGAAATGGCTCCTCACCTGTTATGGGTAGCAATGGGACGACTGACTTCTTATCACCACCAATACGCGTTTGGCACATTGGGCACTTTAGGGTGTAGGCATGAGCATCCTTAAATAATGTGGGCCAATAGTAACTAGCCCTCATCACCTTATGAGTAGTGGTATCGTCTATGAAGTTCCCACCAGTTGGTCCGTCATGAAGATATTTTAGTACCCTTTCTGGAATTGGAGGCTCTAAACATCTAAGCAGGACACCATTGTGGTGCTTTCCAAAAAGTACACCATGCAAAAGTCTAGGATAAATATTTAAGGCATATTGCCCTCTTTTGTTTGGTCGATAGGTACGAAGGCATGATGTCGTGCTCTAAATATTTCCATATATATGCATACCAAGATGTGGTTGTATTTGTAGGGGGAACTTGTTCAATATTATACGTTTTGTTATCCTGTTCCCACCCAAAAAAATCTTCTTTTGGTGAATCCACCACTTATGCTCCAAGCTGACGAAGATCATATTATTGCAAGCTCGTCATCCAGTTCGCCCTCCTCTCACCCAACTTCTGTTGTACAAAGACTGATCTAACTGCTCGATGAGGCACATAGATAATAGCATGGGATTTTAGGACATAATTCCTAAAATTCTTGAGCACCTTATATCTTGTGTATGCTTGCTTATCGATGGCAGGATAATTGAGTTCTAATCCCTGTAGGTCGAAAATCACGATATATATAGGCTTCTCATTTCCTTGATTGTATTTTTATGTCAACACAGCTGCAATCGACATATCAAAAGTAAACATGTATGAAAATAAATATTTACCAAAATCTGGGCTATATAAGGCTGGGGCATCAATGATGGCTTGTTTAGTTTAGGCAAAGCCATCTTTCTCCCTCTTATCCCATTTATATGTAGCATATTTATTTATAGTATCTTGTAATGGTTTAAGAATATGTACGTAATCAAAGATAAACTTTCGAAGAAAATTGATCTTTCCCAAGAAGGACTGCATCACTTTCTTATTCATAGGAAAATGAATTTGAGCAATAGCCTTAACCTCTTCAGGTCGACCTTAATTCCACTCTTAACAATAATGTGTCCTAATAAGTTACCCTCGGACACACCGAAGATGCTATTTTTTAGATTTAATGATATTCCATAATTGCAACATCGCTCATAAATTTACTTTAAATGATGAATGTGATAAGATATTTTCTTGGAAAATATTGTTATGCCATCCAAGTAGACGGCCACACTTTGGCCAATGAATCCATGAAATTCAATTTCCATGGCCCGTTGAAATGTAGCACCAACGTTAATAAGTCCAAATGGCATGTGCTTGAAAGTAAAAGTCCCCCACTTCCTCCTGAAGGTGGTTTCAATCTATTTGGTTTTGCTACTAGCACTTGATTGTATCCAGAGAATCCATTTAGTAGCGAGAACATTTTCGACCTAGATATTGTCTAGAGTATCTGCTTCATATATGGCACATGGTAATTATATTTATATGAAGCTCGACTGAGGTTGTGAAAATCAACACATAAGCATATCTCATCAGAATTTTTCTTGAAAGGAATGAAGTTGGAAACCCATGTGGAATGGCGAACTTTGAAGATGATCCGAGCATCCAACAAATTTCTTAATTCCTTATGAATCAGGGGTTCGAATGTCAGATAAAATTTCCTTAGCTTATGTTGAAACTACTTCACCCATTTTTTGATAGGAATTACATGCTGGTTGATACATGTATCATATGTATTTAGATCATCATACGTCTATGCAAATAAATCTCAATACTATTTGAAAAGACGAATGAAAGCCTGTCGTTCTTGAGGAGAAGAACATGTAACGAGGTCCATGTATTTCAAGTCTTCTTTGGTTCCCAAATTAACTTGTTTGTGTGACAATGTTGAGCTCTAGATATTTGTATTCACAAGTCCTCTAAAACAGTTTCTCAGGTCGTATAATTTCTCAAGAGAAACCACACCTTTCGTCATAGGATTCCCTTTAGATGCTTGAGTTGTATCTTGTAAATCCTTTTCATGCTCATCTTCTTCAAGAGCCACATCTTTAAAAACATCTACATTGGACATGAAGCACAATATCTACTGGTCATCATTAAATACATGAAAGTTAGTTACATTGTTGGGCACATATGGCTTATAAATAATTTCTATAGAAAATCCATCTTTTAATGGTGACAACCTAGCAGTTGCATTGGCTAATGTATATGAGGAAACATTATGAACTCTAGAAACATAACTAATGCTAAATTCCTTAAAAAATTAAATGAGATGCCATACCTCTCGCTGATAGTTTTTCAAATTAGGTGACACACAGTGAATGGTATTTTTTACTGGATGGGTAACAATCTCTGAATCAATGATTCTCTTGAGCACTTCTATTTTGAGGTAAATGGCCTTTTTTTGTCCCAAAATGAGTGCTTCATATTCAATAGTGTTGTTTTTTCACTCAAAATCCAAGAAACATGATAATATATACCTTTTCTTTCGAGGGTCAATAAAGATATAACCAACTCCACAACTCTCCTGAGTTTTAGAACCATCAAAATATAAAGTCGAGATGTTAGTAGGTACTAGTTTTGTTCCTACTCTAATACTCAGTACATCTATAGTATAAATTTCATTAGCACCAGTTGGACTATAAGGAAGGAGCTTAGACTATGTATTAGATGGTACAGGGTATGGCTCTGCATGATAACATCCATGGTCGACCTCTAGAAACAATTTTCGAAAATGGCTTATGCAAAGCTAATTGGCTCATTGTGTCCCTTCAGTGCTGTCACCGTATGCTTCATGTAAGGTTCACTCTCTACTCGAATTTGACTATTTCTTCCCTTATAGGAAGCCATAAATGTGTCTAGTATGTGGAAAAATATCCTTGTAGTTTGTTAGACCAGTCTCTACTTAGAAGCAAACCATACTCTACTTAGAAACAAACCACAGGCTTCGGGAATGTCCACGGTAACAATATGCATTGGTGAACTCTATCATATGGTGATAAATATATGATAATATTATTGAGTTCACCAATTTCTTGGACTAATGATCTATCCAGTTGTATGATTCTTGCATCAATCTTTACCCATTTTGCATTAATATTCTTAGCGATAGATAAAGGCATGACATTTGTAGATGCACTAGAATCAATGAGGCAATTATGGACATTATAGTTAAAGATTTCAAATGTTAAAAGGAAAGGGGGGCAAGTAGTATGAGAATTCAGATTAGTGGCATTAAGCACAAATTCCATAATGCCACGAGACTTACTGGACAAGGCTTGAGAAGAAAAAACTTCTTCACTTGATGGAGGGTGTGATGCAAATGCTTGAATGATCAGTTCACACCGTCCTGCTATTTTTGCGAGCTCGAAGATTGAGGTATTTGCGTGGGCCATTTTCATGTCCTAAATAATATTATAATCAATTTCTTCCTCCTTAGCAGGCTGTGCTAAAGTGTTGGATGATGTAGCTTTATTCGATGCCTCAAGAGTGACAGACTTGTTCTTGTTACTTGTGGAAGTGTTTTTAGGAGGTGGATCACCTCTAGACTTGTTCTATGAATTTTGAGTAGGATCACTAGGTGTTAAAATCTTTCTCAACAATTTCATTCTAAGATCTTGCCTAGGAACTGGTCCTTTGCTCCTCAAATTGTATTGTTTAGTTGTTTGTTGTGGTGGAGTTTCACTTGCTGGAGGTTCACCAACACTTTGTTTATCAACGTTGAATATAACATCCAACATAAGAACTGAGTCACCAACACCTCAACTTTCCTCTTTCATAGTTGGTTCACTTGCTTCTTTAGTCTACTTAGACTGCTCTTCTGCTAATAAAGTTTCTATGACATTGGCCATCATAACATTCATGTTGTGGTTCCATTGTGGACATTTTTTCTTCGAGTGCCTCTCCTAATGAAAAGTACAAAAATTATCCATGCCCAAGATTTAAGCATTGTACACAAAATTGGAGCTCTATGCAAACTTGGCCGGTTGATTATTATTTTTCTTAAAGAATGGAAGATTGAAGGAGATATTGCTAGTATATGCCCCACTTGACTTTCTCTTTAATTCATATACTTCATTAGTGAGCAACTTCAAAGATTTAGCCAATCTTTCCATATCAAAATAATATTTCTCTTTAGTTTTAGTGGAGGAGGCTTGAGTTTTATTACTAGTGTATTTGGAGTCTTTATAATCTTCCCGATCATTAATAAATCTAATAGAATGCAAGTATTTCTCCACAATGATTGCTTCTACAAATTTAAGGGCCAATATTTCCTTTTTAGCTCTTTTAACGAACATAAAAATGTTAGTAGGCAAGGCAACAATGTAACAATATTTGGTAATAGAATCACACAATTAAACAACAATGGGGAAATTATTCAATAAACATGTAAATCTATGATTAAAATCCTTTGATGACGTTGGAAACTGCCAACATACAGGGGGTCTCCCCGATATTGGGTCCCAATTAGACCTCACACTGTTTGGTGTAGGAGCCCCATTCGGAATATGGCCTGAATGCCACAATCTTAAAGATTTTCTTTGGCTGCAATGGTTAGCATAAGAGAGAAACACACATATACTTTCAAATTAGCAAGTAATTAAGCCTTGTGAAATGTTCAATTGCAATATGTATCAAGTTTCTTTCACTGGGAGTGAAGAGAAAGTGAGCCTTTAGAATAAAATTAGTAGTACTATCTTAATAAAGACACACACATATACATATGAAAGAATCGTTAACCATCTAGCAAAATAGTTCACATAGCCATAACGATCATTAAAGCAAATACAACACACATTAAACAAGATAAGCACCAAATCCAATGAAGTAGTTCAGTTTATTTAGTACATAAGAACGTAAACACATACCACAAACATATAAAGAAAAATGTTACAATATTCATGATATATGCATGAAAGTGTGTTGGCTCAACTAGCTTCTATTATTAAGTGAAAGTTCCAAGAAACATTGTTAATTGAGACACCACTAGCCCCAATAGTGGAGCATTAATCCAAAACTTTCTCCTCAAAAGAATGAACTTCTCTCTAATGCCTAGTTAGAGAAGCCAAGGTGAAAAATCCTTTGCTTGAGTAATGAGGATTATTTTATAACATTATGAATGACCTTTCATATTCCATGAATCTTGGACATCTAATATGACCTTTGGAATTCTACAAGCCTTTTGGACCTTTCCTAGTGATTAGGTGCTCAAAATTATGATAAAAAATCAAAGTCGTCAGAATGGTGTGGAACCTGAACTACTGCATAGTGCTCATCATCTTGAATCCAATGCAATTCATTTCGCATGAAATGAACACTGTATGCTGCCAGAAATGTGTTCTGTCTGTTTTTTCCAATAGGTAAATTTTCAAAAAAATGGACAACCCAGTCAGCAGTCTGTACTATTGACATGGCACTGACTGGGTAGTTTATGAGGTAGTTGAATGAGTTAAGGTTTTCTCAGTGAATCGGGTCATGCCAAGTGGAAACTTGGTATTGGTTAGAATTTGTGCATTTTTATTGGTTGGAATAGTGGCCATCCACGGGTTCACACATGGCCTAGCCAGAGGCCGCCACGTGGTAGCTCAGGAGGCCACTAAGAGTTGGTTCAATGATTGAGCGGAGGCCACAAGATTCAAAACCAACACCTCCCAATGCACAACACAAAGCCTTACCACACCGCCTACACCATGGTTCTTAACTATAGTGTATGGCATGTTCTATTTAAAGTTAAACCGCAAACATTTGGGGAATGGGGATCATGGTTAACCCCTAACCCCATTCCACAGAGCATGGTTAGGGGCTAACCATGGCCCAAAACTATATATATGTTAACTGTCCATGTGAATGCTATGACAGAGGTTGTTATGAACCAACTCAAGAAAATATAGAAAAGATAGATCAACGCCTTAAAATTCAGCCTCTTCGAGGGGGCAACCTCCTTTACATTACATAAATAAACAATTCTTGGATGATACAAATGAAAAAAACTCCTTTCTATATATAGGAGTCTAAGGAGTCACAATATAACCCAGCCGACCTAACAATAATAATATAAAGCCACAAAAATAATAATAGAGGGATTTTATGGGGCCCAGTAATAACAATATGGGGACAATAGGGGCACAACAATATTAATAAGGGGTACAACTACAATAGTAATGGGGTAATCACTAGTATTATAGGGACCCAGCATGCCCCTCTCCTTCAAAAAAGTGTTGTCCTCAATGCTTGAGTAGTTCTGGAT